>JAQLOL010000026.1:24983826-24996795 GCA_029783665.1 Naso thynnoides
TCTTCCTATATTTAATTTTAAAAAAAAAAAAAAAAAAAAAAAAAGATAGAAAAACGTTCATTGCCTCATTGTTCCTCCTTTGCTCATTGGCTACTTCAGTCGCCCCGTTCCCTTTGGATTTTCCCATGCCCTGCTATCTTTTCTCAAGTCTTAATCTTTTCATTCTGTCAGGCCCGCTCTCGGCAGCCTCCGCTCTATTTCCAAAGGTCTGGGCTTCATGCTAATTGTCTCTCAATGGCACGGTTACCTCCCACCTACATAATGCACCTTGTTTCCTCTGCTCAGTCTGGGCTGCACCGTTTTGGCTCATTCAAATTCAGGAGGGAGAAGGACTGTAAAAGCAATGCCTCAGGCTGTGGCCATGTAAAGCAACAACCAACAGAAGAGAGAAAAATGATCTGCCGCCTTGTGTTTGGTGGAAAATTTGTGTGGGTGCAGCTGATCAGTGGGACATTTTGATGGATGAGTTGCATGTAATTGCTGTTGTATTCAACATTTCCCATCTACAAATCTGTGTCAACATTTATCAGGTAGTTCATCATGTAACGCAGCAGTGCTGTGGAATCACTTACAGTGTTTTTAAATTCCCTTAACTTTCAATTTAAGAGCTTCTTCTACATCTGCCTACACTTTGATCTATTGCTCTCAATGCAGTGAAATAACAAAAAGAGGTAAAGGTTATGAAAATCATATTCATGACATGAATGCCGAGCCCCTCTTACATGTTAAACGGGGCTGCTGTCCTGAAAGGCACACACAAATTGTGCTAATTGTGTCCACGTAGACCCCAAATTGGCTGTTTTTCTTTCGCTGGAGAGATCTCAACCACTCAGGACTAAGACGACAGCCACGCACCATTAACATCTATTCAAGTGCACATGCTTTGATCTTCACTGAGAGAGAGCGAGCGATGGGGGAACACAGGGGGAGAAAAATAAGGAGAAAAAACATCATCAACAATTCAAATGCGCCCAATTACTCGGCCATAAATAAAAGTCTAATTAGCATAAATTGCTTCCACATTGTTGCTATTTTTACTTCATTTCTTCTTCCTTATCTTGTGGATTTGTCATTGCATTGTGTGTGTGTGTAAGCTCCTGCCTTAGAGTGCTTGAGTTATGATGGAGATGCTTAATTTCATTGTAAAATTGCTGCACTAATTCAAACTGCTGGATAAATATTTGCTTTTTGCACAGGATCCACATATGTTTTTGTTTGGAAACAAAATCTCTGAGTCAAGCTGATCCTGATACCATCGCAGCATCATTTAGATCCAAATCACAAAACCGTCAACGCAGCGTCTGTGACATTTCAAACCAAAGGCTGCCGTTTACCACTGATGTCATGGTCATCGCTGCAGCATTCAATTAGCCGTGAAAGATTCTGGCTTGTAGCTTCCAATTAAGTTCGAGCTCAACTGAGTTAGCCTTTGTCTAAAATTAGGAGCAGAGTGAGGGAAAGTACTGAAACACCACAGCCAGAATTAGTTTCACACGTTGCTTTTTGTGTTCCAGTCATCCTCCGTGATCGTGCTTACAAAGGGCAGCCTGTCTGCTCTGTCTGGATTCGGGTTATGAAGTCGTTTTTCAACACAGAAACAAGACGCGAGGATCAGGTTGGCTCACGGTTCTTTCCCAGCGTCTTCTAAAACATTGTTTTTCATCAGACGAACCAGGATCTGCAGAAATGGAAACAATATCTCACCACTTCTTTCCTCCATTTACCCTTAATCGACTTCCAGACAGCATCTATCCATCTGTACGTGTGGGAATTTAATGCCTGCTGGGAATTAAACCTGCACTGATTGTTTATAGCTTCAACCGTCTGACCAGTAGACTGTGATTATGATGAGGTTTAAAGATGGCATTCCCACGCATGAAAACTGGCTTTCCGTCTTTCCTCCTGCAGGGTTAAAAAACCTCCACACCCAGTGATACTCCACTGTCCTCTCCCACACACTTTCAACACGTCTGGGTCAGAGGTTTCGGCTCGCCATTTGACTTTGAGACATCTTTTGTTCTCTTTGCGGTTTTTAGTTTAGTTTTTATTACATGCTCCGATTCATCTAATTCCAATTTATAATTGCCAGTTTGAGGCGCAGAAGGTTACAATAATAAGCCATAACTCCTCTTGAGTTTGAATGTTTTCCTTGGTCACTGCTGATGTCATTCCGCCATTAAAATGCCAAAAAGTGACTTAATTGTAATTTCCATCCAAGTTGCGGAAGGAAAGCACAATGATTTCCAATTTGTGTCCCTAAAGATTAGCACAAGGGGCTGTTTTGGGTGGTGTCGGTTGTCTTTCTGACAAAAAAGGACAATAAAAGAAAAATATGATGAAATTATTATTATTTTAACTTTTCTCATCCTTTATTTAGAATTAAACTTACTCACAACTGGAAAACCTGCTCATCCAATAACTGTATATAAACTTGTCAAAACCTCATTCTCTACATTTCAGTTTCTCAGACACGAAGTAAAGCAAAAATGCAAATGGTTGACAGATGTGAAATGGATTCACACTTTTGTTTAGTTTTACTATTGGATTTCAATCAAATCAAATTAAATTTATTAAAGCAGCTACAAGGTAGCCTGGACCCAGACCAGAGACTCCGCCCACTCCACTGAGTGGACTTGATTCTCTTGGTCTGGCATTGCTTCCATTTTGAGCAGTTCTCAGAGGGAGGCGGTTAGAGTGTCCCTAAACCTGTCTCATTGGTCGTTGTCTTCTCAAATTTAATCCACGCAAACAATTTTTACCTTGCCAGGGGGGCATTTCAACTACTGTGTGTGGAAAGAAGTCTGGCTAAGTGAGACAACCAAAATTGAAATATGTCTCTGCAAGCTGTTAAATAATCACATAGATATTGTTACATTGTGTTGTGATTGAGATTCTGATGCACCATGCATCATGGGAAGAGACAAAAACATTTTTTTTTTCCGCTTGAAATCACATCACATTATCATTGTGAGTAGGCAGTGGGACCAGTGGCGGTGCTTCCTGCCTCTCGCTGCTGAGGACAGATGCTGTCTCCTCCTGGCACGAAGGAGCATTAATTTGAACAGACATGTTCCCGGTACTTTTCCACGTATAAGGAAATATTATTTATTTCTGATTTTGAGCAAAAGTAGACAAAAGCAGTATCAGTAGCACCACCTCATGTCATAAGGATCTTGATCTTGCAAACACCCACATTTGTTTTGGAAAGGATGTTACTGACTGTTTAAAAGCACTTATTAAATCAGAATCAGTCAACAATGACATTAAGTCACTGAGGAAAAAAAAAAGATTAACAAAGTCATAAAAAATAGGAATGCCTGCATAAAGCAACTGTAAATCCTGCCACACACTGAGTGATTTTGGGCTGTCTCAGATGAAAGATGACTAATGCGGTGATGTGACTTGGCCCCCAGACAGAGGTCCGACATTGACAGGTTTACAGGCGAATAAGTCCTGGTCTTGCAACTAAAGATAGCCTGGGACAAATTCTGACTGTGTCAGAAATTTGCAAGATCATCTTAAAATGTGACGCCTGCTAGGACCCACGTCTACTAACCAATCAACCGCAAATACAGCATGAAATGGCGCACTGATCAATGCAATACCCACACTAAACCTGAAAAAAACAGAGGATTAGCATGCTAATAAATACTCAGGCTCTCTTTGCAAAATTACCATTCCAAGTTGCCCCTCTTTTCCCTCACCACAACCATGTCCACAAACTCCTCCTCTTCCTCTTCTTTGGATTGTGCTCCCCGCACATCAATGCTACTATTGCACAGGCTCGGTTTTCGATCAGCTTCATTATTTTTATTTACCAATATGCTGACATATGTGGGTGAAATGTAATTGGTTGACGTATAAGATTCTGTAGATGTTATCACTGGACAGTCTGCACACATCAAATTTACTGTCATACCTCAGTTTATTAGATTCATGTCGCACACTTTACAGGTTTTTAAAGTAAAATGCTTTTGTTGCTCAGAACTCAGGATGTGAATGCTGAACAGGGTTGATAAAATTGATAGAGAGCCCGTCTGGGAACCTCTCCTCCCTTTCATATTGTGTGTTAAAAAATATATGACAGAGAGTTGTCTTTGTCTGCTTCCCAATGCTGCAGTCAGCACAAGTGGAAGTTTGTGTGGAGGTCAATTGTTTCTTCGTCTACAACCCTGAACCCAGACCACCTCTTTGTGTTGATCAATCAAAGAAAACTAAACACTGCGTCTCTTTTCTCATCAGCCACCATGAAATTACTTATAAAGGGGAGAAGATTCTCCGCTCTCGATGAATCCTGAACTTCAGTCTGCTTTTCAAAAAGCTCCTATCATGGCTGACCTGCCACTGAACCTCTCGGCTCTGTCTCGTAGTCACTGCCAATGTAAGCAGATGCCTCTTCAGGGTTCGCTTTCAGCCTCTTATTTATGCATGGGATGATAATGCTATCCTGCATGTGATACTTCAAGAGAGGGAAGAGTCAATAACTAATGGAATTCATGCTAAACAAGCACTCCTCTTCCCTCTCAGCACACCACCCAGGTGTTTTCGCTGATACATTCACCTCTGCTGAGCATCGACTCCAAGCCCACACAGTTTGCCACAACAGATTTAGCTCAATTACTGCGGGTCCTGCTGGATTGAGCCCTTTATATCTCCAGCTGGGAAAGCTCACTCCTCTAAAACTCTGAGAGCGAGGAAGCTTTTGGAAAGATCTATAAAATGACATCCAGAATAAAAACTCCCTATCTGCCTCCGCTTCTCTCCAAGACTCCATAATACAAGGTTTTACAGTTTGAAAGAAGGTATCAGTCTCTTGTAAGTCCTGCAACTGGATACGTTTCATCTGCAGGAGTTCAGCAAACCGTAAATCAAAAGTGGTGCTGTAATCAAAGGATGCGTCAGTAGTTTGAGAGTCCACAGCACAGTCATTCAGTTGAAATACAAACAAAATGAGGGTACAACATGTTTTATATTTAAACAAGAAAAATGCAAAAAATAAAAAAACAGGGAGGCCTGTCATGGACCAAGTCTTAGCAAAGTGCTATTTCTCACCTGTGATCCTTGGAGGAGATCTAACTGTGCAACAAGTTACTTTAAAACACGACAGTTTGCACAATTATAACTTTGCACATGATAATTATGTACTATTTTATAATCTACCTCACTGCCTCAGCATCATGTCACATGCACAATGTTCATATTATCTAAGATAATTTTATATTTGAGTGCTTTTCTCTTGGTTTATACTTATGTTATACTTTTAGTGTTTTCCCTTTCAATTTATATTGTAAATTTTTGGTATGTTTTCTGTACACATTTGCATTTGTTGTAATGTTATCTATATTATTATTATTATTATTATTATTATTATTATTATTATTATTATTATCTGTTACTGTCTGCACAATGACTAAATAACCTGCTGCTGTTACAAAAGAATTTTCCAATTATATCTAAGTATATCTAATCTAAGGCCAATCCCATTTCACCCCTTGCCCCCACCATTTAGCCCTTCCCCTATGTTTTGCACGTTCAAGTTTAGATGTAGATGAGTCCCAGTTCTTGTTGAGATAGAGGGTAGGGTGAAGCTTTTTCAGGGGCACACGTCAAACAGAGGAGTATGAGATTTGTGTCCCATTTCGTAGGGGTAGAAGTCAGCCACTACCCCTTGTAACTCATTTCTAAGGGGTGGGGGAAGAAATGGAAAAAAGGATTGGGCTGAAGTCTAAGGTAGAGTTATGAATCAATAATATAGTAAACTTGAACCGGTAACATGTGTGGTTGTCATGTGAATAGAAAACAGGTTCTGTTCTGTAGTGGTTGGACATCAAATTCTGCATGCATTACCAGTGCAATCTACATCAACCCTGTCTCCTCGAAATTACTTTAATGCATCACTTATTTGCATTGGCAAATACGCTTTGGAAGAAACTTGAAGCAAGTTTTATCACAGTAATGGAAAAAGGTTACTTAAACTTTACCACACAGAAATAAGGATGCAGGCCCAGTCTGTGGTGACAAAGTCCTGCGTCACTAGTACTTTTACTGCCAATCCTGCTGTCTAATGCTTCTAGATAATACAACCTGCTGCTCTCCAGCTGGAGAGTGGATAAGAACAAATACATAAATACAAGAAACTGCGTTTTCCATCATTAAATGTGATGTTTCGTTTTTTCTTAAGAATTCAATCTGTTCTGGGGTCATAACAATGTTACAGTGATACTCAGAGAAATGTTGCTCTCATTTTTCCTCAGATATCATCATTATTTGACAGTTCCTTATCTTTACTAGGGAAATGTTTAGGCTCTAGCTTAGACTTATAAAGCTAGTACGTCACTTAACTGATATGGTCGGAAAAATGTTTAAATTAGCTTTGACTTCTGACAGTCTTGTACTGCAACTGTTATAAAAATGCTCAGCACTGAGAAATTTGGAGATGGTCATCAATGCAAAGTTAAAGATAATTTCAAGCTTTAATTCTCACAATGGCAGTTAAAAAAAAGAGGCCACATGTTGTTGTTGTTCTGTTTTGGTCCTTTTTGTTTACAGCAGCTCGACATTTGTATTCACTGATTTTTAATACTTGCATACATAAGCAGCCACAGTAATCATATACTTATAAATCCTACTGTACGAAATGTATCTCAAACAGGCTCCTAAGTGCTCTGAAAGTGAAGTGTAAGCAGCAGCATCTGAGAGTTCAGCAGGTCGGCTCATGGTCGGCTTTCCCTGAATATTTCCAGGGGATTAAATTCAGTGGTGAGCGTCTTGTGAAGACCCTCCAAACTCTGCACCTGGTTCATATTCCATCTTCACAATCTGCTTTCTTTGGACACTGCATCTTCCCTTTATTTGATTTCAGTACTTTGAGATATAAAATACGTGCTGAAACTTAAAAACTGTCTTCTTGGATGGTGAGGTGAGGCGGAGAGACTTGTGAGCCATTTGGAAAATAGATTTATTGCCATTTGGCTGCGGGGTGTGGTCAGTCAAAAGACTTCTGAATGAGAGAGAAAGCCATAGAGTCTGCTATAGCAACAATTATGGGATCTATTAATGCCTTTTTTTGTACCAACCACTTAAACAAGTCAACGTTGGATTTCATTCAGGTATTTTTATGAGACGGTTCAAAGGACCTATGGCACCGAAATTTCCTCACATGGTTCCTGCCCTTACTGAACAGTGTCAGCAGACACACTTTGTGATCAAACGGATGTGTTAGATGCAGAAACCCACACAGGCCTTTATTCCCGACCTTCCCACAGTCAGGATGGTCCACATTAAAGGTTTTTACAACTGAGCAAACTGAGGTGGCTTAGAGGTTTTTAGATAGCAGTAAATTCCTGCGCGTCATGCTATTATCTTGAGTGAGGGCATATATAATGGATTGTGATAGGTTTACTGGTCCCCCCAAAGTCCTCTCTGGCCATAAGCATGGAAAGCTACTTTGCTGGCAAAAACAAAATAATTCATCAGAGATGTGAAGATATTCAAGTAATCAAAGTTGGAGACAGTAGATGCTGATGTCAGCATGACTTCTGTTCAAGAACAAGAAGCTGAATAAACTCTTTTAAATCCTCATTGATCCAAACAGAGTTTTACTTTGCACGCATGACTTTTATAAAAAGGGGTGACTGATAAGATTGTGGCCTACAATAGAAGGAGATTTGTTACATGCATGTGCAGTTCAACTCTTTGAGTGATTATGCAAAAAATAAATAAAAACAAGATAAACCCTCGTGGTATTTCTTTTTCAGGGCATTAAAACTTGCAGTAAAGCACTAAGAGAAAAAAGACAACATCAGCTTTCATGCACTCTTTCAACGTCATTCCTGAGCTCTAGGAGGCAGGTCACTGTCACCACATCACACAAAGAACCATTGATGAACCATGCCATGATCTTGACAGGTCAATGAATAACACAGAGCTATCCATCTCCAGTTATCCACAATTATGATGTATTGTTTTTATACATGCATGGAAAGTTACAGAAATCTTTTTTCACTGAGATACAGGATGAAACATGCACAAATTGAAAGAAACGAGCTCCAGTCAGACTTTGCCCCTCTGCTAAAATACACCTGTTACATGAACTTAGCTCTACAGGCCATTCTGACACTGACACTTTTCCACAGCCTGCAGATGGTGTGGAGTTCACACCCCAGATGTCAGATTTTCAGGTATAGCTGCTCCACACACACTCACATCCATCATCAATCTTTGGTGTTTCTACGAACTTGGCAGGTTCAAATGACCCGACAAGAACACATCAAATACATATGAAGGACATGAAAATATTGAGCGATCAAAGTGCTTCACTTTTTGAAAATTCATATCAAGAGGCATAATTCCGTGTGATGAGTTCTGAGTAATCACTGGAACAGAGTCTGTTCTTGTGACAAGACAGAAAATCCCCTCAGAGAACTCTGGTATGGTCATGTTTAATGATAGTGCAGCTGTTTAGGACAAATCTCCAGAGTGTAATATCAAGATCACCTGGTGTGAGCTTTAGTTTGCTTTTTGTTTTTTGTCCATTTAAAACAACTATAAAAAAGAAATAAGAGGAAAAAAAATGTGAATTTAATTTTAAGTATTAACCAGTGGGACATATGTGGAAAAAATGTTTTCTGTAGCTGGTTAAAATTCAGGTAAATTTAATGATAAAATGCATTAAATTCAGTGTGTAGAGCACAGAAATAACAGCCACACACAGTGTAAACAATGATATTGTGTATTGTGTGTTGAAACACAGAGTGTAGAAAAGCACAAATGTATCTGAGGAATAGTACCTGACAAGATTACTATTGTCAGAAATTAATGGGGATTATCTTGGCACAAAATGAGGCACAAGGCATAAAGGGGATATAGAGGTTCATTTGTACAGTGTGCTATTTTTCACCCAGGATAAGGTGACAGGCTCTACTTTGCCTCTGATTGGCCAGTCCTTGTTGTCTTTCTTAGTTGGGTTCATTGGTCAGGGAAGATTCAAAAACCAGATGCCGACTTTAGGAGTCATAACCTGTATCCATCATTTGGATTTTGCCACTTACCCGCAGCTATTACTGTAATACTATTTACTCTAATGGGACAAGAGTTTTGACAGAAATTTTTCCCCCATTGCTACCAAAGTAAGTATTGGACAAAGTTTTCACATGCTATGTGTCTTCTGTACATTCTGTAAAATGGCATTTTTCAGACAGAAAAACAAGGTGGGAATTAATTTGTCGGAGTCCTGTCTGCCTCATCACCACACTCTCGCAAGGCTTGAAATCGATCACATTTAGGCAGCAGCAAAAAATAAGCGTCAATGAAAGGTTTAAACGCGGGGAGTGAGATCAGTTGGGGTTAGAATTAGAATATGAGGTTAAACCAAACGGAGGCAGAGTAAGGATGGTCAGGCCTTCGCCATCCTGAAAAACAAATGATTGTGAATTTAGCATTGTTAACGTCACTGTTGTCTTGCACTCAGACCATTTACCTAATTATTGGCTTCTTGGGAAACTAAGCACAGTACAAGTACTGACAGTGTGCTACGTATCACTGCTAAGTTATTAGCTGCTCCTAGCTGTGCCCTTTATGTAAGTTCAATATTCTTAAAGTCACAAGTAAGAGGATAGCATACTGTAGATCTTACAGTGAAGGGGCTCTTCTGCAGAGTGACCACATGGCAGCTTGACTTTCACATGGGACTGACTCACTTTATAGTTGAGAACTGTATGTATACTGTTTGTGGTCTGACATGGCGACTGGGGGAATGTTCACATTGTGGTCGGTGCTGTCATCCATACATATTATGCTCTACATAATCATTGGCGTCCGAGTTTGTTTTTAATGAGGTTTTTGGGGAGAGTTTGTGCCTCATGTATTTTTTATAAAAAGCTCTTGTGCTTTGTTCGAGCTCTTAAACACACTATTTAGGATTTTCTGGTCCTTTAGCGCAAGGCTGACTTCAGGCATTCCTTTATTTGTCTTTTGCATTTGTTGATGTGGATTCTGATGGGGGTTTTTTTGTTGTTTTTTGAGTGAAGAAAACAAAATTGTAGGCCATCCTTGACTTTCCATGATTCTGTGGCTTTGTTATACCAAAGTAAAGAGATTTAGCAAATCACCGCTCTCCCGAAATTTGCTATATAGTAGCATGCAGAGGCTGAGAACTGGGTGTGTAGTTTTCTTGAGATATTTTTAACAGACGTGTACTTTACTGACACTGATTCTGCAGTTAGGCATGCATGAAAACAGCATCCTGTTCAGTTCGCTGTCACTGAACTATTTTGCATTTTATGATAATAAAACAGCTCTCAAGAGCAAAAATGACACATTAACTAAAGAACTGGGTCACTGTTGAACAAACGCTTTAGTTTTCATTTTTATTTGTGGCATTTCTCAGCAACTATGCCCCAAGGCAGATAATCACGTGACAAAAGCTGGGTCAAACACAGACTGACTGAGGCATTTGAAAAAATAAATTTACAACAGCTGGATTTAGAGATGAACAATTGATTCAAGAAAATTAATTGGCAATTTACTAATTATTTCAGTAATTTTTAGAGCAAAGTTGCAAATCTGAGGATCTGCTTCTTCTAGTTCTTCGCCTACAACTTTATCAAATATCTTTATATTTTGGACTGACTGATGGTGCAACAAAAAAAAAGCAATGACATGTGACAGAGCCCTGTGTTACATGGGCTCTGGTAAAATGTCAGAAATTACAACAGAAAATTTAATCTCCATTCCCTAATTTTTTTTATTTTTTTTAAAGAGAGCATGTCATCAATTCATCAAAAACACAATTAGCATACTAATAAATGATGATAATAATCATTTGCGCAGCCCTATCTAGAGTTGTGTTTAGATGCCTTGCTCAGAGGCTGTTAGTGCTGGATGAAAACAGCTGCTCAACAGTTTTTGGCCAGTTTAGAAATGTACGCTGTTTTTTTTTCTTCCTATTATAAAGTCCACCAGAAACGGCATTTTTGATGGTATCTAACTTCTGTATCGTGACGTCTTTCCAGTATAAACAGGATATACAGATGGGACAAAACATTGGGAGGAATTTAATTGGACCATTGAAAAGTGGGATCATAACAAACCTGGAGGATAACAGTGATACAATGAGTGATACAGAGGTAGAGACTAACGTTAGCCTTCTTTCCTTCATGGAAGACTACTCGCCTTCATCACCCCTGTTACTGGAGGGAGAACAGCAGGAGGTGGTGGGTGAGGATGTGAGAGAGAAATAAAAATGTCAACCTCTCGGAGGAAGGTCGTATATGTTTAAGTCTTTAGCCTCTGCCAGCAACTGATGACAATATTAGTTGAAATTGCTCTGAAAGTCACAAGACATTTTTTCATAGTAAGATATTTGATTGAATATTGATCAAATAGTACAAAGAAACAATTTTTTTTGTTTTTTTTTTTGTCTAATGTAGGTAAATAGTTGAACTATATGAGCAAAAAAAGGAAAAAAAAGTGGACATTTTTCATTTCAGATCGACTTTAATTATCAAAGTCTTTGTGATCTCAGTTTTGAATTAATCGTTTGGTTTGTAAATGTTTATCACAATTTTCTAAAGGCCAGGGAGCTGATTTTATGTTTTTTGTCCAAACAGCACTCCCAAGGCAGAGAAATTTTTGGTGTTACAAAAAATTAAATAAAAATAAACCAACAGTATCAAACAATAATACCAAACAGTTCTTTCTATTTCTTCTTTAATCAACTTAGAGGTGATGTAACTATCTGTTTAAGCTTTCACCTTTTAGATTAGGAGGTAGTCAAATCGTCAAGCGACACCAACAAACTCTCCTCATGTCCGTTTCAGCCGCTGTGGCTCATCACTCTGCAGTCTGTATCAGCTGTCTGAGAAAGTCATTAACTCATCTCCAAAAACACATTCTCAAGCTGAGAGGCTCAACCTTCCACTTAGATATGAGAGAGATGTTAACAGACATGTTCGGTTAGAGCTCGACCACAACCGATCCACAGAGATGTGGTCCAGTAATTGAGGATCCGTTGGCTGACACTCAGCCTCTGACATGATTTACAGAGTCCTGATGGTTTTCCCAACTCCAGGACCTTGGCGTCGGAGACAATAGGAGTCTGTGCTGCCCTTCGCACAGATGGATGAGACGTGAACGAAGCTGAAAATGAGTGAAGCCTGGACTCTAAATCTGTAATCCGCACTGTGTGCAGCACATAGATGAGGTGCAGCCATGAGTGCTTCCTCTATAGTGTGTTTGACAGCACTGCCTGTTTGTGATATCCAGGCAGGAGTTTTCCCAATTGAAAAACTTTCCAGTCCCAATTACAGTCTCAAGTGACTTTGGGGATACAGAACCTTTCCTGGTCAAGGACCTCTGGCCGCTGGTTTGATTTTGAGTAGTTCAACATCAATTTTTATCGACTTGGGAAAGCACTTTGTTAGCTGTGTCCAAGCAAGAGGCCTCTTTGGTAATCTAGTTAGTGGTAAGAGGCACTCGACCAAGAAAGCTCTGTGTGTGTGTGTGTGTGTGAGTGCTTGTGTTGGTCTGTATTTGTGTGATTTTTCTACGTCTGTGTGGAGTTTCAGGCTGGATAAGAGAGGCAGGACATTAAAGAGCAGCCAAAAGGCCTGGGTTTTCCTGGCACACAATAGCAGGAAGTGCTGCCACACTATAAATGGAAGCTGAAATAGTGGCAAAACTCAGTCAGCAAGGCCTTTCTGCCTTCAGCCAATGGGATTTATGTGCTCACTTGACTCTTTTTCCAGCTTCCAAACTGTGATAATGAAACTAAATAGAAAAGAGTACCAGGAAAGTTGCACATTCATGCCAGGCTGAGCACTTATTGAGCCCAAAGCTTTTGAAAGCTGATACAGACAGTGATAGTTTAAGAATTAAACTGCCAAAGCTTCTCATCTGAGCCCAAATTCTGTATGATTTTGGCAACTTTCTCTTATAATTTTTTTTATTTTTTTATGTTCTGGGGATTCA
>JAQLOL010000026.1:25011394-25028993 GCA_029783665.1 Naso thynnoides
GAATGGATGACAGATGTTTGCCGTGGCAGACATTGAAAACTATGTAAACTGAGTATTAAAGAGGGAATTCAATTAGTGCCATGAGAGCATCTTCTCTTTGAGTTTTTGCATCTCAGTGAGAGTATTATGCTTTATAAAAGTTTGCTTACTTTTGATTTGATGTAAAACAAAACCAAAGACATGAAAGAACATCTAAACCAAAACAGCATTTCTGAAAACTCAGAGGGGAGCGAGTTATCTGTCGTTTTTTTATGGGCATTATTAGCACAAGGTCATTATATTCCCAACATTGTAAAGAGGCGAATGTGTGCCCTTCCTGCAGTAAATATAATATTTCTTCATCTGGCTGATAAATTTGGATTCATCCAGAACTTTAATCTGATTAAAACTCCCAGGTTTCTTTTGAAGTCTGTGAAAATGAGGAATCAATTATGGAGCACACGCCCATTTATTTCTGTGTTCCTGGAGAAGTGCAGTCATTTTCCTCATTTTTACTGTGTCAGGACGTTGTGATTAATTAGTCACAGCGCAGACACGCACATCCCAGAAAGCCTCCAAACGCCCTCCAGCTTGTTAACACAACCTGCCAACTGCGGTTAATGTTTCCACCTGTTCGTCGGAGGACTCAAACAGTTGCCTCCTCTTTAATCTGTGTGATGTTTATTGTTGCAAGTACGACACAAATGTGGCAATTATTTTCCAGCTCCTTTAAATGACTAAATTTTAAGCTATTCTGGCTTTTTTTGCTCCCCTGAAAATGTCTGTTATTAATGTATGAACACAAGATCATTAAAATGGAGAATTTGCTCAGTTAGTCGTCATTCGTCAGCATTCAGAGACTTATCAGAATGAATTTTCTTCGTTTATAATGTGTCTGATCATCTGACTGCAAGTGTTTTTGCCCCAGTGGCTTTGTTGTGGGAATATTACTGTTTTCACAAAGTTCAAGCACTGTTAATTGTTTTCTGTATTTAACTGAATTTATTCTTTAACTGTTTCATCCTATAAGGTCACATTTGGACGTCATCTCTTAACACTAGAATGGCCATGACAGTCATTTTGACTGTTTTCACATTTATATGTGATGTAACTTTGTTGAATTAAAAACTTCAGTGCTGCTGGTCTTCAGCTTTTCCTTCAAATGTCCGAATTTTTATCAAAAATATTTATTTATACCAATTGCATTAAAAAAAAGAAACTGTTATCACTTATATTTATTTTGGCCATAGACTGTCATAATGACCACACAGATTTTGCTGTGGTACAATTGATATATTTTCATGTGGTGGCAGCTGCATCTTGGTTGCTTGGCAACTATCATTGTCTCTGTCAAAAAGTAAAACTTTGAGAGCTGCTGTGGTCTCCATTTACAGAGGCAATTTCTGTCTCTGAAAGCAGCGTGGCGCACGGCAGCTCACTTGCATCAGCCAGATGATCCGTCTCCGGTAGGTGTTTTCTCTTCTTTTTGGCAAATCTTCAGGTGTTATTTCATTTTTTAGATAACATTCTGTTTTACCCCAAGCTGATTTGCAACCTTGTCATGTCATTGTTACTGCCCTCCTGATATATCAGCTTGTCGATACTAAATCTCAGATATATCGGCATCAGCTTATATGCTCTCCGATATGTGTCGATTATAAAACTGGTTAAGGCTCGAAAAGAAAATTCTTAGACTAGTAATCTAAAATGGTTTAATTACGTAGTTTTCCAGCAGAGGGTAGTCCATTATTTGGTGACTAACAAGTGAATATATATAATATATGTATTTTAACATAATATTAGCTGATTTGTCAGATTTCTGAAACTCCTGGCTCCCTCAGATCTGCATCGGCCCCAAACATCCATTATCATTTGGGACCTAATCATGTTGTGACTGAACTTTAATTTTCAAGCTTCAGCGCTCATTCTGCAGCTTTGTGCAGGTCAGCATCACACTCCGCTTTTAACTTCCCAGTGTGTGCTTGCTTTCAGCATTGTCTAGCCTGGGTCCAAAGAACATATTGCACAACTAAAGCTCAAATCTCTTCTAATAAGCTGCATCAAATGCATGTAAATTCTTTAAAATGCCTTTTAACTCCCTGGACCTCCACTGGAGGAAGATAAAGAATTTCCTGCAGGGTCATATCCGGTCCTTGCACAGTATTTCTGGCATCGCTGCTCTTTCCTGTTTTTAGACTATTGTTGGTAAAACATTAAAAATTGTCCCACACAGCATCAGGCGCTGTCAAAGGTTTAGAGAGACTGACCTGCAATTGACTGGGAGTCTCTTATTGTTTTGTTTCGACCATTAACTGCAGACATGGCCCTTACCCTGCACACCTCTGCCCGCCCTCCACACACACACACACACACACACACACACACACACTACCACACACATAAACAACATTAGCTGTGATGAAAGAACATTAATCCTTGAAATTGACAATGGGATTACAGTGTTAAAGTGCATTGCCATCACTATTCTACTTCCTGCCCCCTCTGTGTCATCTGAACTGTTTCAAATCCTTTCAAAGGCAGGACTCTGTTGTGGCAGGAGCTCTCCCACTGGGCTTGTCCTCTGAACTGTACGCTGATGTCTAACTCGAGCAGACATGTTAACTTGGGCAAAAATTAAAGTCTGCACTAGTGGAACTTATAAACGATTCATTTTAGGGCTCTTTCTTCTTCTAATTGGTGATTCGGAGTTTAAAGGAAGAGGAGAGGATGACTCATATCTGAATTATTAACACGCACCGGCTGTGACACAACTAAACCTGAACCAAAAGGAAGCTGTTAAGACCTGCTGATTATCACAAAATCTTGTGCCATCTGATTTTTAATGTTAAGTAAGTCTGTGAACATTCTGTACTTTCATCATCAGCAAATTCTATTAAAAGATCCAGTCAACGAAGAACTTGCTCATTCAAAGAAGTATTGTTTGTGAAACCAGAGCTCTTAAAAACATGAAACACCCGCATATTTTATTGGGTGACATGTTTCCTAATGAGCACAGTTTATTTTTATTTTGAATCAGTCCTACTACTGAAAATACTTTTTTTCTTTCCAGCAAACACAACGTGAATGATAAAAAAAACCAACAAACACACTATTTCATCTTGTTACTATAACATTTGCTAAAATATGCAATGTCAAACAAGTTTAGAAAGCTACTTGACCTTTATTTAAGTTTACATTCTGACCTCTTTTTAAAGATATATTTATAGCTGATAAATTATGAATCAAGAGTAAAAGGCAGAGTACAACAGAAAGATTTGACGTCAAAACAAAAAAGTATTTCCAGGTCATTCCTTCACAGCCCATGAGTCAAAGATGTGACGACTTTTTTTGGTGACGCTGAGAATACAACATAGGCGTCATCATCTAAAGCTGATGAGCTGATGAAGAAAACAGTTACTTAGGGTAACTGTCTGTTTAGTCTGTTTGACTAATGGAAGCGCTCCATTCTGTGCCCAAGCATGGCACACTTTATCAGCTCTGGCACGATTGGAAGAGGGTTGGCTTCGGCATGGTGCGGATGCACAAGCACGAGCACATGCTCGGAGCACTGAAATCCCTTTGACTGTTTTGTTTAAGACTCGCTTTAATAATGATACAGTAGTGGAAAAATCCATGACTCTCTTTTATATTGCGCATTCCAGGAAACAACTTCAAAATTTAATTACAATATGTAAAAAATAAGGATTCAGTATTTGGAAATGCAGGTCACACTTCATGGATCAGGTAGCTCAAGCGTGCTCAGGCCCAGTTAGACTGGAGCAACGTGAGTGCAGGCCAGTGGGGGAGAGGGGAGGGGGGACAATTGGGCTTCGGCAAGGTACGGGGCAACTGGCACAAGTCTGAGTGCGCCCTTACTTACACAACTAGCAGCTAAAAGGAGCAACTTTTAGCATTTAGTTTGAGTTTGTCCATCTGATGATCTGAAGTCTAACATTTACTCACTTTTTGCTCAATATTTGGTCGCCACCGACTGCAAAGACAAATGTCTGTATAATACCGTTGCTTAAAACTGTGAAAGATGTAGCGTGGACATCAGCTAAACAATGACCTGAAACTCAATTTAAAATTCTATAAAGATGATGGAGCTGCAGAATCCGATGATAATTCTATGTAGGGTTATCACTGACAGCATCTTTGTCACGTTGTCATTTGACGTAATGTCATAATTTAAAAGAGCTACTGATTAAAGATGCTTTAAATGAATGCACTTCTCTGCTAAAATGCACGCTGCCGTCTTGCTCACAGCACAGATGACTCCATCCTCTGAAATCTCTCCGCCTCAAGATAACATAAATACTTTAATTTTCTCAGAGTAAATGCTCCATTTTTAAAACCTTGGATTGCCTGTGTCACTTTGTAATTTAGTTGATGTAATGTGAACAATTCTGCGAGACAAAAATAGTTTCAGGACTCACATGTGCATTAACACTCGTGTGTGTAACAAGATATGCAGGCACAGCAGGGCTGCTTTGGTCATCATTTATTTTAGAATTAAGGACAGTTCCAGTTTTATAAAGCCTATATCATAAACATTCTGAATGCATAATAAACATGGTCGACTATAAATTTAATTTCAAATCATAACGAGCCATGATTTGCCACAGTCTTCGCTCTGCATCTAAAACAGATGTGCTCTAACTTGATCCTGGAATGGTCGATCCAGCAGGACAAACCCTGGAGGACGCTTCTCTCTGTCTTTTCACGTTGGAAACATGAAATTAAGACGTTACACGGGGAATATACTCTCGGGGCTGCTCTCATGCTGTGTAATTTTTCTTTTATGGTTCCTTCTCTCACAGGAGTCTGATGACATCATCACAGACTCGATTTATGTTGTGAGTCGTTCGCTTTGTTTGCTACCGCAGCAGACGCACACCGTCTCACATGTCTCCTTTTATCAGCCTTGAACAGGGACTGGAAAGAAAATGTTTCACAAAGCACACATTTGACAAATCAAACAATTCAGCTGAATCTTTTCACTGTGACTGCGTGATTCCTCCATGACGTCGCGTCTCTGACAGTGTTTATTCCATCATTCATGCGGCTTTGTACCCCACCAGGAGCTTTCCTACCGATGACTTGCATGGATTTTGTCCATTTGGTCATTTGTCCCTGATTTTTGTTCTTTGAAAGTGGGTGAGTTTGGGCTACCAGATTAAATGGTTTCTTTTTTGATGGTTAAGTAATCAGGAGTTGGCGCATTGTGTTTTATTTTGAAAACTTACCAGATTCTTAATACCGTTCCTGTGTTTGATTTCTAACCACTCCATCTGCTCTTTGCAGCTTGATGTGGCAAGCCACATATTCTCTGCAAAGCAGCAGGATGCTTCTGGGAAGCTTCTGAAAACTGAAATACCAAGCACTGTCCTTACTGGGTACCCAAAGCTGCATCATAGCAATAATATGACGCCATGCCTGTTAAATCTTCAGGTTATAAGTTAGTCAGAGGATTCCTTTTACCCCTCTCTCCCTCTTTAAATATTTTCCTAGAGCTTATAGCTGAATGGATTGTGCTGCTGCAATGCATTCTTAATGCCTGCAAGAACTTTAAGAAGCCTATGCTTGCTCCGTTTTGCTGCTACTAGCAGCTTCTGTGGTTGCTCTGTTGGCCAGCCCATAAAATTCCCACTCTTTGAGGCCAAAGTTTTCTCCATAGGAGACTGAAATTTGACATGGAGGTCAAGTGTGTTAAGGTGCAGGTTTGTGTTCATGCCAACTGGCAAAAAGGAGGCATGGCAGTGGGAGTGGCCTGTAAGAAAAAGGAGCCTAACTTCTAAACAGATTCATGTAACACGGACAAACTTTGTAGAAACACACACAAACACACACACACACACACACACACACACACACACACACACACACTCCATCTCTCTTTCTTTCATTGGTCGTGGCTTACTCAGCCCCTACACCTTAGTTCTGCTCTCTAATAAAACCTAAAAATCAATTCATATGTCTGTAACTTTATGGTGACGTGATGCCTAAGACGACAGAAACATTTTTAGCTGCTGCTTGCGATCTGTGCTTGTTTTTCATTGCTGCAAGCCTATAATACAAGGAACTCAGGGTGCCTGAGCAACAATGCATCCTGCCTTTATAAATCATCAGGGACAAATAGCCTCTCACTGGCCAAACAATGCTTGATCTATTTCAACCATAAGCGACAAGTTTATTATTTATTTATATCCTCATCAGGTGCTGCCTGGGTAACATCTACTCTTCCTTGGGTTTAGTTCAGACCATATCTACTCTCACACATTCACAACACCTGACAAATGAGTTGTCACTGTTTGACTTTACCACAGTAGTGACGTGAATCCTGTGAGCTGTGAGTGAACTTAAGCTGTGGTAGCACCTTATTATCTGTTGTCATTGGACTCTTTTTTCTGTGCTCCTCTTCATCTACAGCTTCATCTTGTTCATCTGCAGCTTCATCTTGTCCCTTTTCTGGGTAAATATCTTGTTTTCTTTTTGTCAGCTGACAACATGGAGATTTCCAATAAATACTAGTTGCGATATTTCATATGATAATTAAATGCAGGTATTCAGCACAGTTGAGGACACCACAAACCACCAAATTGTTGAGTGGGACATATCGACTTGAATTGTCTGTACATGATTTATTCAGGCACCATGATGGAAAATCTGCATCTTTTTTTCTTGTTGTTGTTGATTTTTTTTTCCTTGCACTGCAGGGCTGGTGACTGAACTGCAGGACATGATATGCATTTCATTTATTGTCTCTTTGGATACAAACTGCTTCACTTAGTTTTATTTGTCTTTTAACTGCTCTCAAATGTTATGTGTACATGGTATCCATCATGTCAAGATCATAAAATTGAATAAGACTCATCAATTTATTTCAGCAACCGAATACAAATATTTTCTGAGGGGAATTTGAAAAACAAAAGACTTGAATACTTACTCCAGATTGTGTTTTATTTACTTTATTTCAGCACTTCTTGTCTGGATTATTTAAAGATGCCATCCCAGATTTTTCATTTATGATTGGTGCAACACAAAAAGTCATAAAAGAAAAACATTGTTTCTTTCAACCAAGGAAACCATCAAACGCGGCGTCCCGGAGGCTCAGCGGTTTGAAACACATGCCATGCAACCATAACAATCTGGGTTCAAGTCTGGTCAGAGGCTGTTCGTGCATATCAACCCTGCTCTCTCTTTCAGTATTTCCTGTTGCTAAGTATTGTTATGTATTTAATTAAGGGAGATGAAAAAGGTCAAAAATGTTGAACAGAATTACATGAAAATAAATGAAACGGCTCTAATCCAGCAAGTTCCCTTTATTCTGCCAAGACTTTTCTGTTCTTCACAGATTCTGTTGCACCTGATTCCTAAAACAGTCTGAGATTCATTTAGTCCCCACAACAAATTAAGCCAGTTTCTTCATAAAGCTAATTCATGTTTGTCTTTGGGGACCTTAAAATCTTTACAAAATGTGTCACGTCTCCTCTTGTAACTCTAGATTCAAATAAGGAATGAGACCATTTTAACATTTGTGTTATGCTAATGGTGACACGAAAAGACAAAGATTCAATAGTCCAGTCTAAAGAAAGAGTATAGCACGTCAGTAATGATCTTTTAGGGCATATTTTAATAGATCATTTTTGGCGATAATAAAGCTGATCATGATCCAAGCATTCCTTTACAGAACTCTGTTGTGTTTTATTCATCTCAGCTAATAAACATTCAGGTGATTTGATTAAACTCTGTTTAAAGTATCAGATATAATCAAGATTAAAGGACCCAGATGATGGTTTTGGCCAAAAAAACTTGAACAGGACACACTGAGTACAAACATAAGGTGTTCTATTTACGATAATAGTTTAAAAAAGAGAGAGAAAATCTGCAAATCCTCACATTTGAGAAGCTGAGTTTAACTCATGTTAGGCATTATGCATGATTAATGAATAATATCTGTAATAACTGAGTTATAGTTTAATTGACTTTCAGCATCATTTGATCCGATCTCAACATGCTCCATCATTACTTTGAAAAAATTCTTCTTGTCAAAATATTTGCTGGCATTCGTTCATTTACTTCAACATGCGCTTCCTGCTGCAGTATATTGACTCTCAGGCAGAAGACAAAAAATAATCGAGACACCTTAAAAAAGGCACGAGACTGCAACAAGTCCAAACTTAACCATGATGGTCCTGTTTCATAAAGCATAAACATGACCTAACCATTCTATTTTAAATCCAGGTCTATTCAGGCCACTTCCACTGTGAAATCAGAGCGGCATGTGTGTGAGATGTGTGTCAGTAAGCTATGCGTCCGGAGAGCCGGGTGTCATTTATCAGTCTGAGCTCGGGGGCCACTGGGAGAACGAAACTCAACCGGACACCGGAGCTTAATCTGCACAGGTGTCTCCCTGTAAACCACCAGCTGCTCTTGACATGCAACCCCTCCGTTTAGATTCTGGAGGTGTCATCTGGGGTAATACAAGTCAATCTATTGATTCAGTGAGTCATTATTGTACAGTAGTATTTGTAAAGTAGTAAAAGAGTTCAGTGTTTTACACATTAAGTCTTACAATAAGGATACTTACAATCATATATGATGTTCTACAGCATTATTGTGACAACTGGCGCAGTCCTGAGAGCTGGAGCTCGTTGACGATGTCACCGCTACCTGAAAACAATGAAGGAGCATGTGCACTCAGACACTGTCAAAAAAAATAAAATACACACTCCTTTTAAAAGACGTGACACTTGCTGAATGTTTAGTGGCGTCCTCTTATATACCGACACTAAAACGTGAATTTAAACACAGGAAATTAACCCAGAAATAGCTGTTTGCTTCATGAAGCAGCTGAGAGAGTTGGTGCTTGTCATAATAATGCTATAGAATATTTTATATGATCATAAATTTCCATATTATAAGGCTTAATGTACAAAAAACAGAACTTATCCTTTAAGTGTCTCCTTTTAAAGCTGAATGAGACAATGGACACGATCTAAAGACAAGCAACATTAAAAAATATGTAATAATAAATTCCTAAATACTGCTCCTAATATGAATTCTGTAGAAGATAACTTCTTGATACAAACTAGATCACTTGAAGAAGGGTAAATAAAGAGGGTAAAAGGGGATTCACCCTTCATTATTTGTGTAAATTTGACTGCAGGACACTTTAGTTCTCATTCTGACCAAACAGCCAAAACTGTACGCCAGCTTTGCCATCAATAAACATGACAACATGACATCAACGAACATTTGAACTCACATTAAAAGCTATATGAAACCATTATTTAGATCAATAACATCTGTCAAAATTTTATAACTGTTAACACAATTAATTCTAATTTACCCTAAAACACACTGGGTCTGAAGAAAAGGCGTATTCTTCTCGGTAAGTATTTTGGATGAAGTCTTCTGTCGGATGCTCCTCATTAGGGGTCGTCAGAGTGGATCATATGTTTCCATTTCGCAGGCGAACCAACCAGTCCCACCCAAACCAGCATGGAGATCTGATTCCTATGATCCGCATACGTGTTTGATTTGGCATGGGCTTTTTACGCCGGATGCCCTTCCGGATGCAGCTCAGCCCCATTTATCTAGGCTTGGGACTTTAAAAGACAAAAAGGATTGTGCTGTCTTGTGCATCCTCAGAAGCAGGAAAGCAGCCTGGGGTTCAGTGTCCTGCCTGAGGACAGTCCCACATGGTGGAAATCGAACTGCTAACCCTGTGATCAGCAGAGGACCTGCTTTACTCCCTGAGCCGTAGCCAGTTGCACTATTGGGTATAGAGTATAAATCCATATTAACTTGATGGAGTTTCTATTTATACTATCAATTTACAATTCCTGAAAGAGTAAAAACAAGTTTCTAATGCCTACAAACTACGCATTTTTCCTTTTCAAACACTTTAAAAAGGAAAAGCAGAAACTTTTTCAAAATACTCTTTTGCACCTTTATAAGTTTATTCCCTCATTTGTAAGAAGGAAGCCTCAGACATATATGTATATTTTGGCTTCTAAAATAAACTCAGTCAATCATTCAAACTCTTCATAAAAAGTCCCATATGACGTTTTGGAGTCCAAATCCATCCAGCTTTGGCTCCACCAACTCTTCAGTGACCATAAAATGTCCCACGTACAGTATGTGTTGAAACATCTGACATGTGGCATACAAAAGCAAACATGTGCTTTTGAGCTTTAACATAATTTCTCAGTTCAAAGCAAAGATTATTAACAGCAGGAATAACAAGGCCCTCCGTGAAACTCCTTCAGCTCACGCTCAACTGACCCAACACAGAGGAAATATAGTTCGGACACTCCTAGACGTGCAGCCGTCCCACTGGGTCCCACCGCTGTGCTGTGCAGTTGCCCAGTGTGGAGGTTCCACCAGCCCTGTGTACAAAAAGTCATGTGCCGTTAACATTTCAACAGGTTTGTTTTATGTCGCATTGGGGATGGAGGTTGAGAGGGAAAATCACATCTGCACGCGGTCTGTCTTCTGACCTCCTCACTTTCACATTGAATGTGATACTGTGTTTGCTTGTGGTTCCATTGAATATTTGTGAGACACAGTAGCCACATCCTAAGATGGTGTTATGGTGAAGCAAACGGAGCCTGGGGTGTGAAACATCCTGGACCACAATGAGCCATCTGCACTGTTCTTTTCTGTGCTCTCAGGATCGGGTGTCGCAGGAATATCCCATTTACCGGATGGGGCCAGATGACTTTTGTTAAAACTTTGGTGCCAGAATGTTACTTACATGTTTCTTAGCCATGGATTATTTGCAACACAAGTTGTAATCAAAATGATAAATAACCTGCTTTTTTAAATTTTCCGTTAGAGGATTTACAATAAATTATCTTGTATAAGTTCTTAAACTGGGACTCCAATACTATCGGGTGCTGATACTGATGTAACTCACTTACGAGATTTATAAGACTGACTTCACAGATTGTTCATTTATAATCAGTGTTGTGCTTATTACTCAAAAAAAGGATTATATTACTTATTACTTGTTACTCGATTCAACGGTAATATAATTACATTACTAAGACTCCATGTCAAAGAAAATTCCTTACAATACTCATTATATTATTTCCGGGGATAATATTAGTCCTGTATAAACCAACATGTCTATGATTTGAGATTGTATTTCTTTTTAAACATCAGTATCTGTCACCAGACAACTGAGCAGTGATGAAATTTGATTGTGGCTCATAACTCTTTGAACGGCGGTCAACAGCTGCACCGTCAGATTGACTATATTGATGTTTATAGGTGACAGAGAGGGGAATGAGCAACCTTCCAGGTTCAGTCAGTTGTGAGGTGACTGTTCAAAAAAGCTCACCGACATTAAAACTTCAAAAACTTCACTTTTTTATGCAGTGCGGTGTGATCAAATTCACTCCAAGTTTAATATTCAAGAAATTACTCATCTGGCAGATGTGGGAAGTGAATTAAGTGAGAGTACACTACATAAGGCTGAAGTCATTTCATATTGAGCTGTTCAGTGTTGCACTTTGCTGCTTGTCTTTTGATGATTTAGACTTGCAGACGGAGTTTGTGCTGGACACTGAACTTGCTGAATCTAACAGGAGACAAAATAGTAGCTGTGATTCCGTTTATGTTTCTTGATGTGTATTTCAAATATTGCAGAAGACATAGTTAATGGACATGGCCAAATTGGAAAAAACAAACTTGATCTGTAAAAGTTTTCACAGTTTATGTGAAAATGGGAGGTGGAAAAAGTTGTGACGCTCTTCAAAAGGAGATGTTGTAAAAGATGTTTCTGCTGTCTTTCTGAATATTCTTCCACACAGTGGCCAAGGTATCTGGTTTTTCGCTGTCTGCAACCTCTGCTTCTTCAACTCTTTTTATTACAGCCATGTGTAATGTTGCCTATACCACCACTTTGCCAAAGATATGTTTTGCAACCTTGTTTATTTGCTCCAAACCACTTGATGGAAACACTCCTAACTAGCATTTTCCTTTTTGCAAGATTGCAAAAGTTCTCCTAAAATTCATTTTACAGTTATGTAAAGTGCTAACTTGGCTAGTAAACTGTAAAGTGTGTAAAGCTACACTCTTAAAATACTCAAGTACTAACACATAATTTCAAAGGACAAGTTAAGCCACATCTTTTCCCTACCAGATTTGCACTGACTAATTGTGCCTCTTTGAAACCAAAGAAGGACTAATTTCACAGAGACAGCAGAGAGAGTCATTAACTAAATCTGCGTGAGGCCCCTTATGCACAAGTCACACGTGGAAGGGTTAACTACTCAGGATGAATGAGAGCCAGAAGTGACTGTTTCAAAATGAGAGTCACTCAGAGGGGAAAAAGCACTTGTCTCTCATTAACACGCAACCTTTGTTGCCCGTTTCTCGAGTTCTTTCTCATCCACCTGTTGACCCTGGCTCCGCTCTTCATCTTATCCTCTCTCGAGGGAGTCTGCACGCACCAGGTGCTTCCCGTCGCACGTGATGCATCTCCACAGTATGACTGAAGTAATGCTCTGTCTTTACCGCCCTCTTTGCCGGAGCCAAACAATATGTTTTTGACACAGTTCTTTGAGACTAAGCCTGTGTGCCAAGGATTTCACGTGTTCCACTGTGAGGGCCTCCTGATCAGGGTTTATCCAGCCCGCAATATTGGAAGACTAGACCACAGGAAATCCTTGGTGAGCATGAGCACACAACTTCTATTCAGCAGAGCGATGAGAAGCTTTGTTTTTGCACATGGGCTTGCCACACACATATATAGAGCAGTGTAAGGCGCGTGTGCCCTTATGGCGTTGCATGCAGGCATGCATTTTGTGAATAATGAGTTCATGGGATCATGGCTGGTTTGGCTTCAGATAAAGCCATTTACTCTCTCATAGTATATTTGGCTTTTAATTTAGCTAAGCCTACATAACTTCCTGATCGAGCGGCTGATTCACAGCAGGCTCTGGCGACCTACAGCACGGGGCTCACGCATGGCACCAACTATAACTCCCCCTATGTTGTTCTAACATCCCTGAGAGTGTGTGGTGCAGCAGTGGAGTGAGCCTCTGGAGAAGCATTGAGGACTCAACTTCCGAGAGTCAAAATAAGAGATTGAAGGACGGTTTTCTTGTCCAAAAATAATGGAAGAAGAAGAAGAAGAAGAAGAAAAGGCCAGAGGATCATCTTAAGCAATAGTTTGGCTCTAAGCCCTCTTTCCTAAAACTGACTTAAAGGACCAACATATTTTCCTTTTGTTTGTCAGTGAGTTCAGTTCTTTACCCTCAGGGCCTATTTGCCGTATTAGCAGTGCTTGTAGCGGAAGCCCATTCAAATCAACAAGGGCAGGAGGCCAGTGTCCTCCTCGCAATGCCAGCTGCTTGTCAGACGGTTCCTTTCAGCAAATTTAATTTGAGATAAATACAGATAATAATCCACCGACTGCTGCAGCTACTCAGGCTGCAGTCGAGGACTGAGCCTCTTAAAGCGACAGGAAGTGAAGAAAACCACTGACCTCCAAGAAAACGGAGGGTTTGTGGGAGAATGGGAGCTCTCCACATATGTTTGTATAAACAGGAAAAGAAATACCTTCGACTTTTCCGTCTCTGCCTCTCGTTTACATAGGGCTGTTGCACATAGGATGCAATTGACAGAAATTGAGCTGAACTTTACTGACCTGCTTTCTGCTAGAACAAAGCTGGAAATGATAATGTAAACAGGAATTATGTGGCTTGACTTTGTGCAGTTCAGTACAACAGTGTCAGAGGAGGTTGAGACCTTGGGTCTCGAGTCCAGTCATGAAACTTGAGGCATATGGGAAAAGGCTCAGTGCACCTCCACTCTGTGATCATGGTGGTTTGATTCAGCAGTTTTAAATGGCAGAGTCACAGACTCCATATAGCTCTGCTGAGAACCCATTGATTTACAGCCTTTTTGGGCTCCGCTGCTGGATACGATCTTATAGAGGTGCAGAGTTTGGCCTTTTTTTTTCTTTTTTTTCCCTCCATTGTTACCATCACAGGTTCAAGGCAAGAGATGGGAATCAATTTTCCATAGCTGGAAAATTGACTAATGCTTTGTTTGGAAAAAAAGACAAAAGAGCTTTCACTGAACTTAACAAAGGCTTGTCAGAAACCCATGAGTGACATTACAGAGACTACATCCATGTTTTATAGCCCACAGTCTCTGCTTAAAACGACGATAATATGCACCATGACTGAAATTTGTTAAAAAGCAGAACAGAACCACATTCACTGAAATAAACACTGAATGTGCTGTTACAACAGAACTGTCATTCATTTTAATATATATATATATATATCAAAATATTTAACTAGACTAACACATTAGATACTCTACACAATGAGCATCTACAATACTGTATTGTCGATGCCCATAATGTAGAGTATCTAATGTGTATTGTCAATACATGAAATGAAGCATGTAAAAGTAATAAAAGTCAGCAGACAAGTTGAAATACAAAATGAAATTAAAATACAACAACTTCACATGAACACGTTTACCTTTTTCTCATATATCTGTTCGTACACTCTCTGCCTTTACTGTATTTTTTGGATGATTTAAATATCACTGATCATAATCCCTTTTAAAACCACTGCATTTTTTTCCCAACATCTAAATGTTAAGTGTGTCCTCTCTTCTCTGTCATTTACAGCTGCTCACATCCTTCAGGCAAATTTATCTGATTATTCTAAACCACTTCAACTCTCTGCCTTTCAGGCATCTCCCTGCAGAGCTGCTCAGTACAGCATGTGTTTTGAATCTTTGCTATGATCTCTTCAGCTCTTTTCCTTCCTTTGGAAAATGTCTGATTTTTAACCCAAGTAAATAAATTTGCCATAGTTGCTTTGGTGCTGCTTTCATTACACTAAATAACGTCGCGCGCAACGCCTCCCTCATAAAGACTCAAACAGACAGCACGCGTGAGTTTCTTAGATTGCTGTTGTCTCGGGTAACCGTACCTCGTGCCAATTATGCAAAACTTGTAAACACAACCAGTAGGATAATGATAATCAGAAAAAGATGGCCAAGCTCATTCTCTTGGGCCAAGAATAAGAACCTCAAACTGTGTGAATATTTAACAGCAGGAAGCCTTACATAAATATCCTAAAAAAAAATCCCACCTTTTGTCATATATAATTTACAAATGTGCAAAGATGGAGGAAAGGCGTCCAAATCAACCAATTAGACAACAAAATCAAGCTGAGAATGTGTCAGGAGCCGACAGCACGAAAGCCAACTCATGTCTTTTGTCTTTGTAATTAATTCTTCAAGCTTACGTTGAAAAATGGCCGTCTTTAGCATGGACATAAGTCATCACTGAGAGGCGTAACTTTCACATAAGGACAAAATTATGCCCTCCTTTTTGTGTGATCTTCATTTAAACAGGGCACTAAATCATTTCACACTTTCTCAGATGTTCCTCCAGAAACTAAGGAAGCAAAAAAGTGATTAAAAAAAGGTAGTTCAAGAGCTGTTAGGATACTGAATCAGAAAAAAAAGAGGTTGACAAACATGTGCTATTAATGACCAACATCTGCAAAGTCAAGAAGATGTTGCTATTCAAGCCTTACACAGGAATCAAAGACACGTGCGTGGCAGAGGGTTAGCGGCACTATGAGTTCAGCCAAACGCTTGCCTGGCACTTTGTACCGGGCAGGCAAAACAGCTACGGTCTGCTGAAGACTAGTCACTCAACACGGGAACAGCTGCTGGCTGATTCAATTCTAAACAGAAAGGAGGGCTTGGTAAACTACTGTTATGCCAGAATCGGGTTTCTCAATCCTTCCTCTCTTCCAGCCGTCACTGTTTGAAATGAACCACATTAAGTATGTCCCCAATCACTGAATGAAGTCACTGAGAGAATATTAGAACCACATTGGCCTCTTCTTTTTGTATAGTGCTGTGTTTTAAAGTTAAAATAGGAACTTAAATGTATAACAGTTACAGTAGATCTTAAGTCAAGGCCACCTCACTGGAGTCCAAGTTAATTCCAAGACCTGGTTCAAAGGCACTTGAGTCAAGACCAAAACAAAGAACAGAGTGAACTCAAGGTGGTAGCTTTAATGTTATTGGCAGCACAAAACGTTCACAGACTGTTGGTCACTAAAAGCTCCTGGAATAAGACTAAGACTGTTTCAAGACAGCATGAGCACTGCACGAAGGAAAGCAGCCTCACTATTTCTTTCAGTTAGCAAAGTGCAAAAGACATGGTGCAACTTAAGCTATATGGACATGGGATGTCATCCTGCAAAAAGCAATATCTAATTCAGCCCACGCAAATGCACATTTCTCTGAGATAACCTATTAAAGTAAGCTGTATAATCATAAACCTTAGTGACAGTTAGACAGTGTGTTAGTTCAGATCAGATGTTTGATTTTTTCTGTTGAGATCCAACAGCTAATTTTTGTGCTAAAAACAGAAATGATGGAGACTGGTGAAATTTGCATACGCTAATTTTAACATTTCGTAAAATTCGTGACAAACTAACAGGCTGACAGATTTGCAAGACCAGCTGAGCTAAACTTGAGAATATGAATATGATGAAAGAGATGTAGGAATGTAGACACTGCACTGAACCATGTTTACCACAGCCTTTTAAATACTGAAATGCTTTTCAGCAACAGACCAAATATTAGTACTGATTAATTATTGATTCATTAATTAATAAGATAAAAAAAACTGTTTCAATTAAAGCTCCCTGTATTCTTTAGCACTATTTGGGAATAAGGAGATACATGGAGTAACAAGTGAGCAAGCTTTTGAAGGCGGATTTTTAAAAATTTTATTTTATTTTTTTACATTTTTGCCGGAGTGAAGACTGTTTTATTTGTTTGTCACAAAGCGATAAATATTCTTTGAAAAGTCTACAGTGGTGATACAAAAAATGTGTTTAACTGGGTTATCACATCACTGATGCCAAGGTCATGGGCACATCAAAGGAGGAAAGGAAGTCAGAGGCATTTGTTTGTTGTGACTTAACACAAATCGGGCCCCTCCTCCCGAGCTCAACGCCACTAGAATTATTGTGGTGTGTACGTATAGCTATTGTACCTGCGCAGCAAGCTATGTAGGAATATTACATTTGTTTTGATGGAAAAGTCGATAATTTTGCAAGCTAGCAAATTCTAACCAAGGTGTTTGGGGCCTACCTGTCCAATGGTGAACAGGTGCTCAAAAGTAGGTGTAAGTCAAACCAAGATTCAATCTCGTTCAGGAATAAGCTTCATCTGCTTGCGGTCTCACCTCACTAGGACTTTTCTTCATCTCTACGACTGCATTTTTAGCTTTCTCCAGTCTTCATGGCGTCTTGTTGCCAGGGGCGAAAATCCCATTTCATTTTTGGGGGGACAATAAACAGTAAAATTTCAGAGAGTAATTCCTGGGAGGGACATGAAAAAAATGCTCTCTCCCGTTCTCTCTCCTGCTCTTTTGGAACTTGCCTTTCAGGGTTGAGCCCTTAGCATGTTGAATATCATTAAAAGTAATAATAGTAGTTATAGCATTGTTCTGTTTTAGTGCATATTCTACCTGCATACAGGTTTTTCTATGTTCAACCAGCAAAATCAACAATGGTATTAGGTGGAAGGTGGAAATGATACACCTTTATGA
>JAQLOL010000026.1:25029093-25041802 GCA_029783665.1 Naso thynnoides
ATATAAATATATACATATATATGTATATATATATATATATATATATATATATATATAGATATATAGATAAATAGAGGTAGATGGACTACCTTCAAATTTACACATTTACTCAAACACTGAAACACTCAACTTTTTTTTCCCTTCTAAAAATATGTTCACACCCGCCGCATTCTCGACTAAGATTTCTAATTCCACCGGAGGAAGGTAGGCAAAACTCTTTTGTCCACTGTTGCCACAGTGAATCATTGTATCAAACCTCCATTAATGGCAGCTTTTTATAGTCATGGTGCATGGGCACAACTCGAAGTGAACTCACGCAAGAGTTAACTGAACTAAGCCAAATGAGTTCTTCTGGAATTGAAAACTCAATAGTTTCAAAACTTAAGGTAAATCAACTCCGGGTTCAGGCTTAGACTCAGAGTTTATCGAACTTCCTATGTGAAACGGACCCCTGTTCAGTAAAATATATCTCAGGTTATAATAACTGTCATTAGCAGTAACTCTAAATTACTGTGTTGTTATTGCAGCAATGAAACAATTACTAACAGTAACAATATTAAAATATTTGGTGAGACAAAATGAGAAAATGATGAATAATGGTCACAGATTATGTAAATGATATAGTATATTAATGTATAAAAATAATCTATATTTACCTATAAATGTGAGACATAAACAGTATTATGAAAGTTATAGACTTTGTCAAATCTTTAGTGATTTGTTTCTTCTTGTTTTTCTTTTATTGATAAGTTGTAAACTTCGAGCACAGTAATGTAGTTACAGAGTGGAGGTAGTGAATGTCGGGCTAATGAATCATAAAGATGGCTGACAGGCAGTCAATTACCCCAGAGGTATAACTTGGACCTTCCCAGGTGAGTCACTCTGCATTCAAACTTCTCTCCTTTGCCAGGAATGAAGGGCACATGTTTGGTCAGGTGGTAGTGCCAGTTCTCCTCAAAGGTCAGGTCGGTCTGTTTGGCGCTGGGAATCACCTCATTATTTCTCAGCAGCTCGATTTCGATTTCTGGTGGGTAGAAGCTGCTTACATGACAGATGAAGGTGTTGGCTTTCCCAACCTCTCCTGGCATGCGGCTGTACACCTGAACCTTGGGTGCTTCTATTGAGAAACAAAACATAGTTCATACATGAACAAAGATAATTTGAAATTAAAATAAAAATAATTTGGAATTAAAATGAAAATTTGATACTATTAGCAAAACCAATTAGGCTAAGAGATAATTCACTGAAATGTTTTATTCTTTAAATTATGGTCTTTACCCCTTTCACTGGTAAAGTGCAATGGTGTGGTGTAAAACTTATTATTAATCAGACTGATTATACAAAATAGTTACCAACTTCTGTGGTGGGCTAATAATTGGACATTGATCCCGTGTCACATGGCAAACGCTCGTAAGGGCTTTTTTTTTTTTTTTTAGCGACGTCACAGCGCGTTCGAAGACGTTCGTTCAACGTTCTATCTCAACTAGCGTTTAAAACATGAACTGCCTTTCCCTGTCTTTAATTTCGAGGAAACTCTTCTCCCGTCCATTCCTACAGTTCTTCTGTGAATACATCGTTATAAAGCACGACAATTATGTTAGAAGATCGCAGGCTCCTCGTCATATCAGGGCCTTCCTGTAATAAACAGCGCCATTTGTAAATGCGTAGACGGCTGACACAAGAAGATAGTTGAAAACTTACGTTCTTTAGCCGCTGAAAAGGCCGACACGCAGAGCAGACCGATCAGAACTGTAAAGGAAAACTGTGTCGTTGCCATCTTTGGTCGGTGTCTGCACACTGGAGATGTTTTTAATCTTTATCCAAGCGGGAGAGCCAACAGAACACAGGAGACGGATCCTTCTCTGTTAAAAACGAAAGTAAAATTGTCCTTTCTCCGACAGAGCCCTGCGTAATATGCCACACACTCAACAGGCAGAACAGCCGTGACCCCGCCCCGAGAAACATCGAGGGAGCGAGTTTAGGCGAACTTTGGTCAAAATACGAAAATACAACGACATGGAATAATATTTCATCTTTGGGGGGACAGTAAAATTTCAGAGAGTAATTCCTGGTGGGGTACATGAAAAAATTGCTCTCTCCCTCTTTCTCTCCTGCTCCTTTGGAACTTGCCTTGCAGGGTTGAGCACTCAGCATGTTGAATGTTAAATTAAAAGTAATAATAGTAGTTATAGCATTGTTCTGTATTAGTGCACATTCTGTATACGTTTTTCTATGTTCAACCAGCAAAATCAACAATGGTATTAGGTGGAAGGTGGAAATGATACACCTTTATGACCACATCTAACAGAATTTCTTTGCACCCTGCTCTAATTTCCACTATAGTCCATCAATATAGTCATCTCTTTTTCCTCCCCTGTCTCTCTGTGTCCTCCTGTGTCCCCTCCGTCACTGCCGCTAATCTACATACTCGTTTGAGCCTGTTAGCGATTGAGCTAGGCTATTTGCTTACCGGCGTGCTGATTTTAAAAAGAAAAAAAAAAACAGAGGCTGATTTCGGACAAAGCAGGAGAAATGTCACTTTCATGTTACAACCTTGAGCTTGTTGAACAAGCGGTGTGAGAAATGACTTACTGGCTTTAACACATTAGTGTAGTTTCTCATCCTGTGTGAGAGGATCCCTTGCTCGCTGACACGCGGAGCTGCCGGTAGCCCCGCCCATTGGAAAATAGGATGCGGACTAAACCACTTTGAGAAATAGGGGTGTCATAATCTTTCAACAATTAAAAAAAAAAAAGTTTTATGTTTACAATTTGCAGCGCTTGTGTTGTGCTTTTATTGAACATTACTATGTTATCATTCAATTGTTTTTGTGTGCTTACAATGACTTTTGGGGGGAATATCTTTATGGAAGGTGGGGACACGTCTCCTGTGTCCCCCCTGGGATTTCAGCCTATGCTTGTTGCAATGTTTTATCCCCTCTCAACCTGACCTGTGTGCTCTAATTTGCGGGGGAAATGCACCCACTCCTAGACCCATGCACCCGGACTTGTTTAAAGACAACCAAAACAACACGCCCCTACACATGCACAGGGGTCCAGCAGTAATGATTGAGCAGCATTACTTTTGTGCAAGTGTATATCAATCTCATTATATGGCACATTGTACAAACCCTTGCACTAGATAGATAGATAGATAGATAGATAGATAGATAGATAGATAGATAGATAGATAGATACTTTTTTGGCATAAAGTGGCATAAAAATTTCTGTTAATGTTTTTCGCACATGGACATGTTCCCTTTAGGTACCTCTGAGAATACAAAATTAGCCATATAAAACATCCCATACTAAGAAACAGCTGATGTTATCTAGATTTATTATACACATCTGGTTCTTTTATCTCTATCGTAATACCATCATGTCTAAGATATAAGTATTTTGTCTCTTTGTGATGGGTTGCATGAATTCTTTTAACAGCAGACACAAGAAGCACTTATGATCCGTCTCCAAATGTACATAATAAAGACTCCTGTAAAACTATTGCTGCACCTGTTTTAAAGAAAAATGGACTGGCTATCACATGCTTATCTTGCCATTTTTTATTCAGCGTGTTTCATTTCCATTCACTGCAGGATATGGCACATGGCTGGTTAGTCGGTTCCAGACAGATGGGAAGAAGCAAAGTCCGGAAAAAGGGATGCCAGTTCCACTTATCTGATCCTGGATCATAATCTGGGTGCCAAAGAAAAAATGGCGATTTCTTAGAGTAGCCGCTGCAGCTTTGAACCAAAAAAATGTGACAATGGTTCTGAAGTGACCTTCTTGTTTAAGACCAGATCTGCTTTTTATCAGTGTTTGAGTGAACTTGATGGCTTTTCTTGGCACAGCAGCAAAAAAGGAATCCTGAAGTGACATTTATGTTTTGTGCAGGAATGCGTTTGCAGTAGCGAAAACAGATCAGACTTTTGGTAGACGTCCATGTTGAGATGGAATCATGCAAAGTTCATGTCCTTGAAAAATAGGTGCGAGTCCGTACCTCACATTGCTGTGGACCTTGATGCATGTTGGTTGTTAGTTGTAGGACCGTGTAGGACCGTTTTTTTTTGTCCTTCAAGTATCCTGTTTTTTGCAGTATAACCACAATAACTATCCAAAAGAAGATAATGTTCTGTGTTTCAACGAAAGTATTTTTAGATTTAAAGTCCCGTAGAATTTCCAAAATGTTTGGACCATAATGAAATGAAAACACTCTGCTAAACAATTAAAATGTTTTACGATGTTTCCACGAGACAAAGAGCAGGCTGCAAAGAGCTGATTAAGGAAAATGCAAGAAAGCTGAGTGGAAGAGAAAATCATGATAGTTTGCAACACTAAACACTATGATAGAACTTTAATGTGTAAGCTGCCAACATATACAGCTGCATTTTTAATTTAAACGAAGCCAGTTGTGAGGACTTGGGTTAAGGATTATTGCTCCAGCGAAGCTGTACAGTGGCCAGCATCAGAGGAATGTGGTTGCATTGGCTGACTCCTGACTATGAGAGTCTTGCAGAATTAAAAAGTGCATGCATGCTCTGCAAATGCATCAACAAGCAACAGCATGGTAAACCTTCATAAACCTTTGCAGAAACTCAACATATGCAAAAATGACATGCTGTAGAGTTTCTTGGCCTGTGGAGGGCTACCTAATTGAATAAACTAACATCTAAGTGCAGAGGAGTGGTCCAATCAAAACTAAGAGCAGGGCATATGATGCTAAGTGTACATGGCATACCCCATAATCCTCCCTGCAACTCGTTAAACACAAAGATTACATGACTCCTTGTTGATACTCAGATTTTCAGTCACTTCACTTATGCTGTTTTCAGTGCGATATAGTTGTTGGATTTGATTTACACCGCAGCAGACAAAGCAATAAACATCAACAAGAGACCTATAGGTGTACAAACACCTTCGAATGGTTTATTCTGACAGCCAGCCTCCTGTTTACTGCTGTGCAAGGGACACCACAGCAGCATCAGTTCTCTTCATGACTGTGAAGAAACAGAATATTGGCCACCAAACAAGTTCCCCTCCAACATCCAAATCAACCTGTCCCAGGTGCTTCGTTTACCTCCTTCCTCTGAGTGGCCCACATCCTCTCACCCCATGATCTCTCTTTCAGCTCTGAGACAGATGTCTCTACCAGACACAGAGATATGCTCTAGCTGTTTGTGCAGATCTCCTCTTTGACGAAGGTAGAAAGGGAAAGTCGTCGCATGTGTGAAATGAGTCTGAATTCTTGCCCCTTAGTTAAATGTGCCCTCAAAAAGTGTGATTCAGCGCGAAAAAAGTCTCCCAGCTACCACATGCGGTGGCCTAAGTCCAAGGCAAACACTCCCACCGGTGTGTACACCAAGACAGATGACTACAGGACTCAAGGTCTGGCTAGCACAACGTAGTCCTATTCAGTATTTATTTTCACAGTTCAAAGCACTGGCAGCAGCCCACTTAGTGTCTGCAGTCCAGTCCAATGCACCCCTGATTGCCACAGTGAGGCTTCGCAGCCCACAAAGTCATATACTGTAACTTGTGCCAACTACTAACTCCACATCTGCAGTACCCCAAAAAATGGCGAGCATCATCCAAGAGGGAAGGAGGGGGTTTGAGGGAAGGCTTAAGAGTAGGGGGTAAAGAGATTCTCTGAAACCACACTTTGCTGTGGGTTGAACGGCTGCTTTGTGCAACTTGGCATGATCACACAACCCACATTAAAGGACAGTCTGCTTTCCACCAGAGCAATGATAAGTAATATCTCGCAGGCCGCGGATCGGAACGGCAAACTTTCTGCTCTGGCTGTGAAGTTTATCGCTGCACCAATGGGACACGACGTAGCCGCCCACACAGGGCTTGAGTCTATAAAACCTGTGTGATATACAGGCTACCGCATGGAATCAAGGAAGATTCTGGGTTATATGGGGATGCAGATGTGAAGCGGGAGATGTCTCATGTTTCTCTGGATACTTTTCACTGTCTGGGAATTCCTTCTTTCCTGCAAAAGATTTCCTCACAGGGAGATAAAGGTGGAAAAACTGTTAAATGTTGTGGAAAAACATTTAAAAAGAGGATAAGGAACAAGCCCTGTTGACAATGTTGTGATGAGAAATCTGGGTCATTCAGTTTCATTGTGATCGCATTAGATTTCCCCTTTTCTGTGCGTGTTCACTTTGGTTTCATTCTGTTTGCATTCACTTCTCAATATTTAACCATCTCTTGCCATATTGCAAATGAACAGCAAATGATCCCTATCCATTTCAATAGTGCTCAAAGCTAAATGTTCAATCCAGCGCATGCCATGCTGTGTAAATGATGTATGTTTTATTTTGAAAGAGGCTGTTCAACGTTCAGAGCAGCCTGAGGAAGGAAAAGCCTAATAAAAATATGGATCTTTAGTTTACAGTTATGGTTTTTAATATTTATTGGCACATTAACGTATATATTGAGAAAAGTCAAATTCAAGTTCCATCACGAAGGTCAATAAGTCAAATACGGCCTCAAATGGGAAATTTTCATGAACACAGTAAACAAAATACAAAAACATACTAGAAACATTTTTTTACACTCCTGCCAGCGCCAAAAACATCTTATGCTTGGATGGCAATAACGTGAGCTGCATCCAGTGTATTAATTTAGAACAGCTTTTCAACAAAATTAACCCAAATTATTGTTTCAGCTTCCAACTGATTTTATGCATTTGGTATTTTTTGACCAAACAGTGTGTTCTGTACTCTGCTGACTTGACCCAAGAGAGCCCTTCAGCAGTATGTAATGGGTATGAGACGAAATCAAGGTGGGCCAATACATACATTCACTCCGTTTTACTGCTTGGCTATCCTGAAGTCCCTTCACTCCAAGTTTTTCCTCTCAGTCTGGACTCTGTCAGATCCAGTTGTTGGTTCATATGCTACATGTGAACTGAGGGCTATTATTTGCAGCAAGCTCATCAACCTGAATCTATTCATTCACCCCTCTGTGCTTATTAGTCTGGGCATTAAGTGCTGCACGACAGCAGGGACCAGTCAAATGTTTTCACTCATGTCACAGCTCTGTTTTAAGGATTCATCCAGAACAAGTACAACAGAGAGTTTTTTGAAAAAATAATATGAGTTATTCATTCCTCGCCCAGCTCTTCACACTGGCCCTGAAACAATAACTTTTTAGAGCAACACAAAAGATGTCAGACAAAAGTCACCATATTTCTGTTCTGTGTGAAAGTGCTGCCCAAAAGCTAATGTGTAGCTTCAGCCAGACTCGTTTGGCCACAATGAGCAGGCATCATTGTCCTTGAAATTTCATGTACATGTACCAACTGCCAGGTAAAGAACACGCAATATAAAGAGGAAATTTTGTTCTTAAAGATTACTAAGTGGGAAAAAAAAAAACTACTTACTTTATCCAGAAATTTGTGTGAGAAAGTTAAAAGCAACTCTTAATTATTTGTGATCTTGTCCTTCTAGATGAGTAAGTTTCAAGAGCAGTGAGAATTTTACAAATAACACTTGAACTGCAAATCATGACTGTAAAATCTACTTTATAAGGAGACCAGTTTAATGTTGCAGTGTAAAATTTGGATCAAAAAGATTGAGGCATGGCTCCAAAGACGCGTCAATCCTCACAGAATGCGGTATAATGGCGACAGCTACGCATAATGCAAACTCAAGGATTGAACATGACTGTCCACGAAGCATCATCGTGACTCTATCCACTGTTTAATTTACTGCCTATAGTTCGAACATGCAGAGTTTACCTTCTTTGACCCTTTTGTAAGCTTTAACATGTGACAGTTCCAAAACCATTTATGACAGATGACAGTTTTGACATTTATAGGCATTCATGAAGTATTACTTCAAATAAGGAGCCAAAAATTCTTTCCTGTCATTGTGTTTTGTTGCTGCCAAGCTGCTTCCACTGAATTTAACCAATTAAACAGTAGTTTGACAAAAGCACCCCAGTTCTTCTTACTGTCTTTTTCCAGAGCTATACGACTGCACCACATAGTTTCACCAGTGGAAGGAAATTAGTTCAGGTACGGGGCTGTTATAAAATCAGTCATTGCTTTTTGATGAAGGATTGTTTTAGCAAACTGCTACAGGTTTTACGACCCTGGTGGACCTTCCATAGCATGTCAATCCTTATCTGAATTACCTTCTTTTCTTTTAATGAAGTTTCTTGTCAAATCTCAAGAAATGACATAATATGCCTCTCAAAAATAACTCAAAGAATGTGCTTTAAGACAGAAATACAGAAATTTTCTTTGCAACCAAAAATTAAAGTTTTCAATATCTGATCTTTTGTACCAGTGTCAGTCCTTCTGTAAGACACTTATTGAACATGCTGTTCACCCTTTTGTTACTCTACACTATTTTATTCAAAACCCCAAAGATAATGTCCTAATTACACACTTGCTACTAGATAGTTGTCCTTTTTACAAATCAGAAGAACTAAATTCTGAGAAAACAGGGTAACCACCACATTTTCACAACTGAATCAGCTCAAGTCCACCCGGTTCTTGCTGTTCGTTTGAGGGAAGTTTCATGCCAAGACAGAAATCTACAGGATTAGCTGGTAATAAATTGGTGATGAAATGATCCTGTTGGGCAATCCCATTTTAGGCGACAGGAAGTTAGGTTTCCCAGCACTGTGTGTCAAACAAAACATAATGGTTTATAGGCAGGATGAGTGAGCCTTGTTGAGCCCCTCCATAACAAAAAGCAGCCGTACTGTATTTGCTCTGTTTGGTGGAGTTGTTGCTCTTTGTTTGATGCGCACACTTGAACTGGATTTGCTGCAGAGAGTGACTCATTTTCTGAAGTATTTATCAATAAAACAAACCAGATCAAGACAGAACAGGCTGGGCTGCTGATGGCTTTTTCTTACACAAGCACAGTAAACTTTTTATTGGTCATTAATGTGGATACAGGCTTGTGTGTTATGTTTTGAACTTGGAAAACATGAAAGATAAATAAATAAATGAATGAATAAATATGAAAATAAATAAGTGTAATGGCATGTTATCAGGCTCTGCTTTGTACTGTGCATTTGGCTAAATACTGGCAACAGCATGCTAACATGCACACAGTTACATTGCTAACATACTGATGTTTATTTGAAAATGTCTTCCATGTTTACCATGTGAGCTTAGCCTGCTAACATTAGCTAATTCGATTAAAAGTTAGAGGATCACCAAAGCTGACATGCATGCCTGGACCAAAGTTCACCGCAACTTATCAAACAGTTTTTGACGTGTTTAACTCAAAACCACACAAAAGCATGTGATGGTGTAATTAGGAAACAATTTCTAAGAGCCATTAATGTTTGTTGGAAGTTTTCTGCCAATCCATGTTCTTGATGTTGTGATGTATTACTGGATAATTAAAACTCTGCAAGCAGCAGTGAAAGAAAGGTGACCAAAGTAATTTGCTTTTATCCTCTTGGAACAGTGGATATCTGCACCAAATTTCATGGCAATCCAACTGCTATTGCTTTCCGTCTGGACCAAAGTGGAGGACAGATGGGCTGACATTGCTGTTTACAGGGATACAGCTCTTGTGTGATGAAAAATCATGTATACACAGAAAATGGATGGCTGTAGAAAAGCCTCTGTAATCATATTTGAAAGGTAGATAAAGATAAACTTTTACAAAACTTTCTGGGCTTGTTTTACAATAATTACACCTTCGTATTTACTCTATTTTTATTCCTCGTACTTAAATATCATGTTTTGTGTCGGCTCTGTGTGTCTCTATACCACATATACTCTACATAGCACTTTTCCTGTCTTGGATGTGTTTTACACGTAATGATGGTGGAACCATACAATCCAAGTTCACAGTCTATCTGTCCTCTGCCTGAGGAGAACAACAGGAAGTGGTTCAATCGAGGCACAGATTTGACAAACTATGTTAGACAAACCTATAAAAGCTATGTTACAGGTCCATAGAGAGTGACAGCTGTGCAGAAGACATGCAATTTTGCATGAAGCCACCAGCCCACCCACAGCAAAACCCATCCAGATCAAGAGCTTGTCTCCATTTTTCATAACAAAGCTGATCATTGTTAGAGTTGCTCGTGTTAAAAGCATTGGTTATAGAGATCAGATAGCATGTGTTATCGTATATCATGCGGTTTGGTGGTTTACACAGTTCCACAAAAAGTCAAGTTTTGCATCTCACAGCTAACTTCCAGTAGTAAAATGAAAATCATTGTTGTGGGGCTTTGTTATGCACTTCAAGGACTTAATGTGGTGCTGTGGCTGTGCAGTGTATTCATGTTAGGAGCAGAAGAATTTAGGTCATGTATTGAAATAAGGCAGCTATTCAGAATTACTTGTGTGAAAGTACAGAAGGAAAATATTCTTAAAGATTTAAATTAGAGTATTTGTTAGACAGAAAGAGGGAGCTCATACATACAACTTACTGTAGGCTACCGGTCAGAGGCTGTCCAAGGAGTTGCAGAACAAAACTTTGAAGTCCTAAGATTCATTAACCATTCATTATCAGTAACTGCTTGTCCTCTGCGTGCTTGCAGGGAGACTGGAGTCGATCCCAGCTGACGTTGGGTGAGGGTGGGGTAGGCCTACACCTTGGACAAGTCACCAGCTCACCACAGGGCTGACTCATGGAGACAAACAGCCATTCACACTCACTTTCACACCTACGGGCAATATAGAGTCACCAATTAACCTGCATATCTCTGGACTGTGGGAGAAAGTCAGAGTACCCAGAGGGAACCCACATAGACACAGGGAGAACATTCAGCCTCCACACAGAAGCAACAGTGCTGACCAATGATCCACTGTCGTGCCCAAGTTCCTGTGTTACTGTGGCAAGAGAAAACCAATATAATGTTGTGCAACTTGAATGTAGCCTGTTTATTGTCCCACATTTTTTTTTATTTTTTTTGTCTTACAAAATACTGGTTACATTTACCTCCTCTGCCCCTTAAAATCGGGGTAGACAACATCTGGAAATCAAGCTAGCTACAGCATGAGACTCCTAAGGAAGCAACCCCGCTGCACCCTGTTCCTTATCCTGTAACTGTTAGATTTTTGTCCTATATATTCAATGTCTTGCTAAAGGACACTTAAACAGGAAGCATGTACCTATAGCTAATGGGACCACATTGTCCCTACAGTGTAGCTACAGCTCATTATGTGTACTGTTTTAGGCAATCCGTATTATATTTTCTATTTTTGTCTGAGTTTCGAGAAAATGTGGTCTGTAAAAAGACTTCAGTGTGGCACAAGCTTCCACAAAGAACATGACATCAGAAATCATGAAACCTGACTCACAGTGTGCTTACATTACTGTCATAAAGCAGACTCCCAAATGTGCCTTATACCCCAGACTTCTCAAGGAGCTTCTTGAAATGCTGACCCCTTCTCAGTCCCATCGTAGACAGACGGTAAAAATTTGGCAGGGGACAAACCAAACTTTGCTTGTGAACTTTACAAACCGCAGCCTTGAACTGGATTGTTATGATGTGTAAGTTGTTGAATTTATCTACATATGTCCTCAGTGTTTGCTGCTATAAATACTGTGGAGAAGGTGGAGCAGCATGTTGCATGGCAGTCTATCCTTCTCACCATCGGGTCTGTATTTATGACACTACACTGGAAGAATGGAGCCTTTCCAGAGGATGATCTAATGCGCCTAATCCATGGTGATTGGTTCAGTTAAGTGGGTGCTGACAAAACTGGACATTTTCTATACAATCATGTAAATGTAAAACACTTATCATTCAGTGAGTCATGCAAGGGAAACAGTGGGAAAGTTTAATTTGTCCATTCTTGGATCCAAGAATGGGTCTGTTGACTCAGTTGACCTTGTGCAGTTTCAGAGGGAACCTTTCTATTGACAAACCTGCAATTATTATTATGAAATTATCACCAACTCTGCAGTTTCAGCTCCATGGAGCTGTTAAGCCTCTTTTAGCTGCACATTTGCTGTCAACACTATTTCCAGATGCAACAGGCATGTTTTAAAGAAAAAAAAACTGTATTGAAGAGGTTGTGGAGCCTTTTGACTCTTAAAGTTTACTGTTTTCACCCAGATAACTACACTGATGCACCATGCATATCACTAGGCTGAAAAAGTGCTACTAACTGTCATCCCGCCGAAGGAAAACTCAATAAAGAAGGAAAAAAACTGTTGTCTTTTCTTCATGCTCAATGGTAAAATCTGCCACACTGATGTAAATCACCATCGGGAGACTAACAAACATAAGAAAGCACTGTGCACCCGTACTGATGTCAGTGGTGTGTACTTTAAGTTACGAACTCTGCAAAGGGAGTGGTAAAAAATGAATGTAGGGGTTATATTTGCTCATCCCGGATTACTGCATGTTCATGCCAGAGAGGCTAATTAATCTGTTTTGGGTTTTTTTGCAATAAAATTGTTATTATTTTGTTCTATTGAGGATGCTGAAGCAAACGCTCCCCTCCTCCCACAGAAAAATCCTCCCATTTTTTAAGTCTCAAAGGTTGGCAACAGATATCTCATATCATCTGTTGATGTATCAGATGTTACACAACACAATTAAAATTTTACTGCCATAAAATTGCACAGGACTTCATTATCAGTCCAATTTACTTAATGTTCTTAATTAGCACTCATAAGGCATTCAGTAAAATTTCCTGTCAAGTACCATTTTACTGAAGAAGTCTGAGCTCATTGTAAGTGGTTTCTGATAAAAACACACAAATTGGGGGG
>JAQLOL010000026.1:25050901-25065282 GCA_029783665.1 Naso thynnoides
CTCCTGGTTTTTTTTTGGTGTGCTGTGCTCCCCTGGGATCTGGGTACCCTCACAGAAGTGTGCGTGTGCGACTGTCATGAGTGTCTGGTTGGTTTATATTTTTGGTTGGGATGCTCTGCACCTGTCATTAGTCCCTGCGCACCGGTAAGCCTCAGCCATAATTAGTTTTCCCCCTTCCTTTGCCCAGTGTGGATGGTGTGTTTTATTTGTTTTGTTTTTTTAAACTCTATATTTTGTAATAAAGCTTATGTAATTTTTTTAAAAAAGTGGAACCATGTCTCTTGCCTCTTGAGTAAGCGTACCTGTGTGCCTTAGAAAAGGAGATTTTGGTTTAAATAATTCTTTCGGTGAAATTCCCAAAGTGGCGTTGTCGGATAACTGGTTGAGTCAAAAGTGTTGCTCAGACATATTCATTGATCCTTCTGCCCTACGCTTGCCACAACTTGCCATTGTCGGCAGGACCGGTTGAGTCAAAAGTGTTACTCAGACACATTGATCCTTCTGCCCTACGCTCGCCACAGCGTGAACTGAGAGGAACTGCTGAGGTGATAATTTTATTTGGGATTATAACTGTGAGTGACCCAGCGCAGTTTTAAGTGAACAAACAGCTCATGCTGACATCTGTCTGTCACCTCAACACTCCTGTATTTATTTATCCAGCAAAACTACTTCTGGGATGTCTGATTTCTTTAGAGAAATACGTGAGCAGTCAGTTTCCCAATCAGCCAATAGTATGTGGTTATTAGGAGATTACATTGTGAAAATCCTGTAATATGGTAACCTTGTCTATGCACGAAACATATTGGCAATCATGTCACCATTAACTTTTCAGCCTTGTCTGTTCACTACTGTGTATGTATGCTCCTCATGGGATGGATGGAAAAAATACACAAGATTAAACCAATATGGATATCACTACTGCAGTAGTCCGGCCAAAACATGTGCAAAATAACCATGAATCACAACTGTTCATGGACCAAGATGTGACCGCAGGAGCAAACTCTTTCCATGCAGCAGTGCATCATAACGTTCAGGCAGGAGAGCACCCATTCCTCCCTGTACACACAAACACAAAACAGAGCACCACCCCGTCTCGCCTAGAAAATGACAAGACGTTTTTCTGCATCCTGCTGAGCTGTGGACAGATGTTAATGCATGACGAACATCTCGGGTCGCTCAGACGCAGCTCTGTGTTTGTCCTGTGGAGGGTCCTCTCAGAGATGTGTTGCAGCGTGCGGCGACGCAGACCTCCACCAGAGCTTGGAGCCGACCCCACAGCGCCAGATGTTGTATGTAAGGACGGGGAGAAGCTCAGGGTGAGGGGGGGGGTTGTGCACCATTTGAGATACTGTGATGTGGGCGAAGTGAGGAACACAGCACATGAGCGCAGCGAGTCCCGTGTCTGTTTTGGCAGGAGGCAGCAGTAATAGCTTTAAGGCATGACAGCAGAAAATTAAAACCAAGAGAGAGAGATAACTGTCAAAGTTTCATGACCTTTTTGATTTCTATACTTTGAAATATTGTTTCTCTCTGTAATAACTTCAATAAGGTGGAGGCTATGTATTGGTCCAAGCTGCCTGTATCCTCGAAATCAATCACCTGAACGCCCCAACAATGGTATTAAACATTTCTACTCAACCCTTTTGTGCAGCAGCTCTTGTTGGCAGTCTCTCTTTATTCCATTACAATATACAAATCAGCTCTGGAAAAATAAGTATCCACGAAACAAATCGAGCCTTTTTCTTGTTGCTCTGCAGATTGCAGCAGCTTTGCACTGACCCCAAAATCAATCTACACTCCCCAGTTACAAGCTGAAATGTATTCAGGTAAATCTCATTTTCAAACTGCTTGTAGTCAACATCTGTAACGTTTAAACTTCCTGCTACTAAGTAAAGTTTTAGTAAAAACTGAAAAACCCTCTAGAAAACAGATTTGTGTTAGGCTGGCTGGTAATAAATGAGTGTTTTCCGGGGGAAACAAATCACTGCTTTTTGAGCTCACAAGCCTCTGAGATGACTGTATGTTTCCAGTCATGGTTTATTTATTTGTTAAATGTACTGGGCTCACAGGAATACATCTCAATTTTGCTACACTCAGAGAAGAATCTTGAGTCAAGGCAATTCATGGAGCAGTGTCCCTGATCCAAAGAAGCTGATGCAGTTATCCTAAAAAACCTCAAATTTATTGGCAATCTGCGTCTTTGTAAAGTATAATAATGTGCATTCAATAGGTGACACACTTGCCCCACATGACCCCAAATCCCATCTCCCTTCGGACTCACTATCTGTCAGACAAGAAGTATTTTCAATAAACAGTTTAGAAAATGATTAGCGGATATGCGATACGTCTTAGTGGATCCGAGCCGAGATCAGAGAGGATTACATTGGAAGGAGACTTCAATGCTGCGAGTTTATCTCTTGCATCATCTCACAGGGTCACTCACATAACAGCAAGCATCTTGAATTGGCCACAGATGTGTCTCTCTGAATGATAATCCTGTCACTGATGACCGTTAAAGACCAGTTGATTAAACAAGGATTATGACAGAGTTTGAGGGCCCTGACGGAATTAAATGACGGTCAAAACCAATAAGAACCGATGATTCAGGTTTGACGGGTTGCTGAGGAAATCCAGCTTTTAATGTTATTCAGATTTTTCAGACAAGTTGACAATGATATCATCCTAGAAGGCACTTGAGCCCCATGCTGTCATGTTTGCATGAATTGATTGACTGATTTTTTTAGTTTTTTTTTTTTTTTTTATGAATGAAGACACAAACAGTCAACTATTTCAATTATGTATGCATTGAATTGCGTTACATATTAAAGTCCAATTAATTAGGGCACAACCTATAGATATTTTTGGGTGATAACCGTTCATCAGATTGGCTTCAGACTTGGCAGGTGTGTTGCTTATGACCAGAGGATGTGCTTTTTTCAACTTTTAGTGCTGTAGGGTTATGGGTAAGTATAATAATAATAATAATAATAATAATAATAATAATAATGATAAATTGTATTTATATTTCACAATTCACGCATACAATACAACACAAAGTGCTTCACATAAAAGCAGATAGACTTAAAAAGCAAGATAAAGAGCAAGACAAAACAGCCATCAGGCATAAACACTTCAAAAGAAAGCAATATAGGAAAATAAAATAGAACAGGGTTAAAACAGCAAGATTAGACAAAATAAAACAACCATTAGGGTTTATAAAGTTAGTGAGTAGTGTTCCTAACCCCCTATCCTACCTTAATTATGGCATCATCAGTGACAACACAGTGTAGCAAACACAGTGTGATTATAAAGACAAAGTCTTGGGTGGAACAAAACAGCACTGTTTCGAACGGACACTGTAACATTAATTTAGACTCTTCTTGCAGCTCCGTTGATAGCATTAACAGTTGACATTTAGGTGATGTTCTGCACATTCAATCTGAAAACAGTGTGCACGATTTTACTACAGTGGACAAATGTTTCCTCAAAACGCAAAACGGGCATGGGCAGTGGGTAAATGGCACAGAGGGCTTCGATCAGTCCATTTCTAACTGGCACACGTCCCGAAAGCGTACTGTACTAGTTATATGTAAATGTAATATTGGCTGGATATGGTTATCAAATACTTGTGACAAATATGTAATGGGGGCAGGATATTTTACATTTTAACAAATTTAATTCCCGACATCCATATACTGCACAGTAAACACTTCACTTATTAGCAATTAAATAATGGACCACCCACTGCTGGACAAACTACGTAACTAAAACAACAACAAATCACGAGTCCAAGCATTTTTCTTTTCACTTAAAAAACAGTTTGAGTGTCAGAGAAGATATATATATATTGATACCGATATATCTATGACAGACCAATATCAGCCGATAATATCGGCAAACCCATTTATGAGTCGTGCTCTACAAATAATTGAGGTACATAGTTATTCTGACTCTATGGAAATATCACATTAAAGGTCACCTTAAGTTACAGGCAGACACTGACAATAAATCAATCACATATGAAATTTCACATAGAGCAGCTTTAACACCGAGTAGCTCATGTGGGAGCAACAATGGCCTGGATTACTGGAGGGCTTATAAATTGTCTCTGGTTAAAAATACAATTTGACTTTTTAAACTTTTCTTCTTCGCAACTATGATTGAAACTTTAGTCATAATATCTTCAAGGCATAAAATGTTGACATGCATATAATTCTGAGCCAAGACGCAGATGATTGATTCAGATGCTGTTTAGCAGGAAAGAAAGGTCTCACTTTGGGGACTTTTTTCCAAATCAAATTTGATGAATGCCGCAGATACGAACTAAAGATTTTAACATTTCAGAGTTGAGTTTCAAAGACGGGGTCGCAACACTGCTTTCTTTAGAATTTTCATGAAGCATTTAGGTCGAGCTCTGTGTGTATCCATTTCAGTCTCATGCAAAGTGCTGTTCATTTTGGATGTGTTTCCTGGACTGTTCAGTGAGCTGGATTGACCCACATTTCCCAAGTGCTTCTTTTCACCATCCAAGCTGTTCTTGCTTAGTTTAAGGCACAATGAAGAGTAGTTTCATCTGAACAGAGAACTCTGATCTCCAGAAAAGGTTTGTGGCTGCTGCCCTCTGAATGGCATTAGATTTGATGCTCTTCCAAGTCTGTAAACACCTAGCAAAGTGTCAGCCTCTTTCTGTTTAAACAATGCCTTTCTGTGTTTACATGGGTGAACAAACTCTGCATATGACATGTTATCTTAATACAAGTGTAGCTTAGAACATGCACAGCCCCTGTGAATCTGCATTATTTATGCACCTAAACATTTATTATATCTGTCAATTTATTTACTGTGCAGGCTGAATAATAACTGCAAATCTTAAGGAAAACTTAGGAACATTTTGGTATGAAGCAGCTCTGTAGCAGTTATTTATCAAGACCTGGGGACGTGAAGGTTGTCATGAGTGCAATGCTTCACAGATGTTCTGCAAAGAGCGCGTATCTTTCAACAAAAGCGGGTGTTTATTTTGCCCTTAGTCTGTGCCTTATGACGAATGGCTGATCAATTGATCATGGAGACGTGCTCAAGCAGAATCTTGTCAAAGACAGAAGTATCTCATAAACATTTGGTTTTTGTTACTTAGCTGAGAGCCCTGCGGCGGCCTGGATTGGCCACGTATCCTCTGGACTGTTTTCTTTAAGCATGCAGATACCACTGGCAGGCGATCCCGAGAACCACCCAAAGCAAAACAACCAGGAGCTCCACTGCCTGGCTGTGAAGAAATGAGCCTGTGGGGTGAAATTTATTTTCAGAGAGGACTGAAAATGCACACACAGCTTTGATGATGTCACCCGAATGGCAGATCCCCTGCATGTGGCTCACAAGGTATTGGCTATCAATGAAAAGGGTCCATTCTTGTAGCGAGGTGATTGGAGAATGAGCCAACACTGTCACACCCGAGCCGGGAACATAAAGCTCCTTTGCAACTCAACGGCTGTTTGATATTGTTACCAGACCCCCGCTCTGCTTTCAGGCCCAGCCTCGAGTTCTCGGCTGAACTCTGCGAGAATCACGCAGAGAAGTGCAGCTAAAAGCCAGGGATAATGAAAAAGTTGACAAGGAACTTCTGTTATCTGCTGACCTCAACTGGCTTAACAATCAGTGTTTGGTTTTCCCTCCTGTAGGGAAAAAAAGAAAGTCAAACAAGTATGGAAAAGGGGGATAAGGATGGAAAAACCCAACGCCCATTTGGAAGCAATTCCAACAACCACCATCTGAAAGTGCTTGGTCCTGATACCATCGCACATTCCCAAAAGCAATGAATCTTGGGAGATCTGTAGACAAGACAAACGTGCCTTATTCTGCAAAAATCCAGTCAATAGTAACAAATCACTCCCATAGTCTGAGAGGTACTGTATCAGTTTTTCTATATTTTATATTTTTGGGATATGTTTACATTTTTTGGTGTCTTGTTTAGTTGTTTTATTAGTTGAATAACAATCACGTCACATTTCTACACTAAAAGTAAAGTTGTTTTTACTATATTATGAAAGTTACTACAAACAGACATTATATTAGCTGCTTATTTCCATAATAGGGGTCTAACTTTGAAGTAGTTCATCAGCTTTGCCCTTATTTACACTGCGTATGTCATAGATCTTTCTTGGGAAAAAGAAGCTCAAGAGGAGGTGAAAAGCACTAAAACTGAATCATAAATGGGTTGAAATACTTTGAAGACTGAACACTGAGCACTGGAACTTTCCATTTTTTTCTGACGTTAATAACTAAAAGATGAGCAAAAAAGAGAGGATTGCCAGTGGGCATCTAAATGGTAAAAATATTTTATGATATTTATACTTCTTTTGACAGGATACAGGAAAGAGACCCTGGTGAGATGCAATGCAAGATTATGAATCAAAATTTAAGCCACGCAGCCAGCAGGATGCTCCTCCTCACCTTTCCTTATTTAAACCGACTAAAAAGAGCCGCCTTTATAAAAAAGTTTCACTGTTGGGTGCATTGAATCCAGGTGGACATTAAAACATAAGCCAGAAGTAAAAGTTTTGACTTTAATGCATGTAGTTCTCAACTCTTGAGCTTTATTTCTCCCGAGTTTTTATAAAAGTAGTCCAGGTGTTCAGTGCAGTTCCATCTATCAAAGCGGACCTCATCCATCTGCAGCTGGGAGATATAACTGACACTCTTCATATCAAAAGTCACTTCAGGACTCCCACTCAATGCGGCTCGCTTTGAGCCGTGCAGACTTTGCCATCCCCCCCTCACAGTATCCTGTCAGGCCCGGAGCCAATGCGGATTTACACCTGGCAATTTGGAGATGAAAAAAAGAAGAATTAGCTCCTCCAAGTTCAGAGTCCAGGAGTGAAATGGAATTTTTTTTTATCCTATTTCCTTTTCCTCATATCACATCCGGCTGTCAAATACCATATTATGCAAAGCCTTCTCAGGAACTGGGATGTGCACATGGTGGATAAATCAGCAAAAAAAGAAGAAAAAACTGCTGGGATTGTGAGTTGTTATATACAGGTCTGACTTTCAGCAAGGTGTAGGCGATTACATTTCCCTCCCAGAGGTCTTGTTTTCTGCACCACTGAATGTAAGGAAATAAAGGAAAGGAAGAGAAAAACAGAAAGTCATAAGATCCAAACAGGAAATGAACATGAAGAACACAAGTTTATTGTTTGATACTTAAAACAGTAAAGTAATTGTGAAGGACCAGCATGTGATTTTGTAACTTTAATAAAGGGGAAAAAAGAAGCGATGAGGGGAAAAAAAGCTCTTTTTCGAAAGTTCCCATCATCTGTATAAATCAAACGTTTGCAACTGTGTTTGTAATCACAGCACAGCAGCACATGCTAGATCAATCTGTCACATGTATAACCAGACCAGAAAGATGGAAGTGCTTTCGGAAGATCCCGCGACACCTTAAGAAAAAACAGCCGCCCACTCCCGGCTGTGCAGCGCGCCTGTTTTCTACGTCAAGTTTCAATAGAGACACACTTCCTCTGAATGAACCTCGTAACATAGAGTGATTGGTTTTTGATTGTGGCCAATGTCAACTGTGATAGCAAGGCTGAAAAAATATTTCTCCTTGTTGGGCGATTATGTTACGGCGAAGCTCTGCAGTGTGGGCTGTTGTCTCTATAAGCTGAGTAAGCTCCTGGTGGATGCTGGGAGGGCTGTTTTACAAGTTCTTCTCATGAAGACTACTCACAAGTTCCAAAAACCTTATCTGAACCTGCGGATGTAATAAACTGCTCTCATGACTTTGGCTGTATTTTTGTCTGACACTTTTTGAAGTTAAAAAGACAGTCCAGGGTTAAAGCCTTGAGAAAATATGAGCTAAAACAGGGAGTAAACACTGCAGACTGTAGACTTGAAAAGGTTTAGAATGAAGGGTCAGTGACTGGACTGATGTGTTTCATGTAAGAAAATAGTAACTTTTAGGTTTGTTTATCATATAGCAAAGACAAAAGAAGCAGTTAAGGTGACTTAAACCTGTGGATATCTTCTCAATTGATTAATCGTTTTGGTAATAAAATGTCAGAAAATGTCTGAAAAAATGACAAAGAAAATGCCAAGATATCTTTTGTTCCAAAACTTAGTTTGATATCGCATCAAACAACAAAAATCAGCACCTAAACATCACAGAAACCAGTGAAAATTTGTACACAGTTGAAATCAGTCCACCTAACTGACTTATAATTCTCCACACTGGATGTAGTGATGCTTGGGAATATGTAGACATTAAACACAAAATGACAATCTGTCAATCTGTTGATTGGCAAAGGAATGAAACATTTTCTCTAAAGCTACTTCCTTCTGCTGTAACTCTGACTGCTGTTATCTAGTCTGTGCAACATCAAACTGCCCTCTGTTTGGTTTGTTTTGTTAAAGGTGTTGCCCTGGAGGACATTCATCGAGCATTATTAGCTGAAGATGCAAAGAGGCTAACCCTGACTTTCAGGTATGGCGAGGATCCATGGCTTATTGTCTTTCAGTCCCTTCACCATCTGGTCTATGACCTTCAGGATACCAGTTAAGTTCTTCCCAAACCCATCCCAGACATGGAGGATGAAGTTGCTGTTCATCCTAAAGGTTTCTACAAGGTAAAACAACAACTTGGCGTTGACATGAGCAATGAGCAATGCAGCTTCAAAACACTTTATGGCCTAAGGAGTGGAGAAAAAGACCAACTGTTTTCATATTTATGGCCAGAAAGCAATTTTAAAATCATACAGAGAAGCACTGAAATCCATTCAATGCATCATAAACTATGAATGTTTTGTAAGTGAGAAAAAGAAAAACACCAAACTTGAGGTTAGGATATCTCTTATGCCACATGTGATTAATAATGTTTAGAGTGAAGACAAAGAAAGAAGTTGCTGATGTTTGTGTTTCCGATGTGGTAACACATTAAAATATGTTTTATGGGAAAGCCACACAACAGTTTGAACCACTCAATCAAAACAATATAAGAATTAAATGCAGTTCAGCTTCTTTCTTGTGCTTTGACACTTTTTCTCTTCTCAGGAAATAACAAGAAACTGTAGTGATACGCCTTTTGAACAGTGACCGTCTGCTGGTCATAAAGTTGCAGGTGCATGAGCCAAGGCTTTGAGCCAGACAGACTAACCTTTGCTTCGAGGTTCATGGCAACAGACTGTTTCTGAATCAGGCTTGTGTGAAACCAGCGCCCAGTCATGTTTATCCCATTATAACAAATGATTTAACATGGGCACCTACAGGCATGTCGATGTATTAAAAAAAAAACAGCTGTAGTTTTGCTGCTGGGATTTATTGCTTTTATGAAACCGTCAGCCTTGCTCCTGTTTTGCATTCATCCCTTAAAATTCTGAAGGATCCAGGACAGGAGAGAAACCTTCCTGTGACCCATGGAGACGATTCTTCCACTGGGAGCTGAAGGGCTTCACCCATACCAGCCAGCGGCTCCGCTTCCATGAAAAAGCCACCCGTGCCACACAGGTTGAAAGAGGCCAAGACTTCCCTTCTGCAAAGCAACTTAAAAATATTATTATTGCATTTGTAAAGCTTTCACTCATTTTGACAGGCACAGTCGACTCAACAAGGACACATTGTCTGCCCGGTGCAGAGACGTGGTAACCCCTGTGGAGAAACATGCTCCTACCAATGAGCTGATAAGTGATATGAACTGTGGAGTTTATGTTAGGGTTTTTCCGCTGTAATGCACAGAGCTTCCCTTTCGCTGCTCTGGGCTGAATTCAGGAGGGAAACTGCCTACTGTACCGATACATCCAGGTTTTTTTTTTTTTTTTTTTTTCCCCAAACAGAGACAGCATTGTGGAATTACACCAGACTGAATTTCTCTTTCATGTGTTCTCTTTTCAAAATTTCATAATAATGCACAGTAACCAATAATTTGACTGTATTATGGCAAAGTAACTACAATTCCGCTTGTATGTATAATGCATGAATGTTTGATCAATCAGCAAGTGATTGAACATTTGCTTCCAGCTTGTCAGCAGACATGTAATCCTTATGAAGAAGCTCAGGTATCCAGAAAATATTATTTCCATATTGGCTTTAGTTTTTGGCACAAGACAGCTGGAAGGAATGTTTTGATGTTGTAATTAAAATAACATACCTCTAAGCATCACAACATATTAAATATGATCATAAATTTACAGTTTTAAAGCCATTTGCCATTTTAGCAGCAACACACAAAGATCTCCTGACACTTTTTTCTCCTTTCTAGTTGTAATTTTAATTTGTAGAAGAAAATCAATAGAATGATATTCGTTGGGATAATGCTTTGGTACTCCATAACAACTTTTCCTCATTTTTAACTGAAGCACCTGGTTCATTTATGTAATGTCACGGCACCACAACCTTGGGCACTTGGCTTCCAATGTCCAGGGGCTTCCAGGGCTTGCAACCCGTACATATGCAGTTAGATCTTGCATGGCTGCAGGTTAGGGAAAGCAAAGCAAAGCCTATCTGGGCTGCAGCTGCCTGCCTGAGATCACTCAACCAGCTTTGTCTGTGGTTCAAAGTCATTACTTTCTTTTGGACTCCTTTGTCAGTTCACTTATTAACATTAACACAGAGACAAAATTCAAAAACGTAACTTGATGAGAAAAGGGGATTTTCGACAGTCATTAACTTTCTTCTGGTTCTCTCTCACAGCTGATCCTCACAGTGCACTCAACTGAATTTCCTTAAACTGAACTGTCTTTCGTCAACCCAGCACTTCCTTTTACCTACGTTAATTACGTAGGCCCACCCCCTAGCCTGACAGCCAGGCAGGACCGCAAATATGAGACAGCGCAGCGACAGTATCATCCTGCGTTTGGGTACATTTTGGATTTAAGACATAAACAACATCCCAAGATGAGGTTGAAGCATATTTGTAAATACAATTTCCATCAATGATTGATGTTAGCAAACAAATCTGTCAAAACCAAACCCTGCAACCTATTTCGATTTTTAAAAAGCAGGTTGTCCACTAATCACAAATGGTAGTTTTATCCCCAGTTACGGTTGTCCTCACTGAAGTGTCCTTCATTATGACACTGAACCCCAAAATACTGGATGGTCACCTTGCCTGTGAGATTGTAAACTTTCTTAGATAGTAAAGTTTACTGTAAATTTGCTGCATTGTAAAAAAATTGCAAAGACAGCAAAAGAATTTATTAATTCAGCCCTGACTTGACTATTATTATGCCTGCATGGTATCGCTTAATAAGTAAGGTGTTAGCTGCGAGTGCAGTTATTCTTAAGAGCTACTTATTTATGTAACTTGCAGGTTGTTGCTGTGAAACTGCCACTTCAGTGAAACTGCATCTTTAAGGCGAAATGATGTCAGTGATGCATTACCACCCGTTTTTACCGCTGCCTTGCAATCCATCACACCAAAGTCCAAGCCACCCCGAAGCATCTTTTAAAATGGCAGCATTGGCAGAAACAGCCGAAACGAAGAGAATCAAAACACTCAACTGCAGATTCGTCTAGTGTACATTTGTAATGCTGGTAATACCTGCCAAGAAGCGCAGTGGTTGAAACGCCCAAAACCTGAAGGTGCTCCAGTGTTTCCGAGTGTCCTGGCTTCAGTTACTTTGCCCAAAGTGCCAGAAATAATTTACTGAGTATGAGCTACTATGTTTCATTTCATGAGCAACTGTAGTGAAGTACAGTGTGCTTCACGTGCATGGCATCAGCACATAATGGCAGTAAGTGAAAAATAAAGTACTTAAAATGTATTCAGTTCCACAGTCTGATAACAATCAAACTCTTCTCTCCTCTATTAGCTGTGACAACATTTTTTAACAAAAATGACCTGAGCACATAGAAACATTTTTGCATAATTAGTGAAGTATTTATCTGGGTTTATGCAAATGGAAATGCTCCAAGATTAAACATGCCTCTGAATGTTCCGGCGCCACACCCACACAGCATTGCAAATTGACAAAATCTAATTTAACAGCCTCCTGTGGCTGCAGAGGGACTCACACGTAGCAGGACACTGAACAGAGCGATCGCCAGTCATTGCTTAAAGTGTGTCAGGGCAGCGTGGTGACCTCCAATACTGGAACATCATGAAATATTCCTGATAAATTGCGCTCATGGCGGGCAGAGTCAGGTTTCTGCCATTTTTCCTGCGTATCATGTTTGCTGACTGTATAAATGTAGTAATTGAAATGTAAAGCAGGCTTCCTGTGGTACAATATTTACACAATATTCCTCACATATGGTACGGATTGCTGGACAGCTGCAATCAATCGCAGGAGCTGAACATAAGAAACACTTTGAAAATGAATTTTAAATCAAGACGGAGGGATGTGCAGTCTCAAAGAAGAAAGATTTGGGAGCATAATTCCTGAATTTACAGAGTTTCTGTATATTTAACTTTAGCAGGCTGGCATTTTAGAGCCCTGCTTTGACATACAGAAGTCTGTAGAGGCAGTGAGGGTCTTGGATTTTTGACCCTGGATCCAGCTATGGTTTGATAGAGCAGTTATTTAATCAGTTGTTGCAAAGCTTTTTACTGGGCTTTTCCACTTGTGGACGCCACACAGACAAATATCCTTTTCTGTGACCTAATACATACAAAATACAAAGAACAGTACATAACATTTTACACGATGAAAGAAAACATCCGAGTGGATGAGAGACATCAGTAAATCCTGGCATTGAAATGAACAGTGCAGGATTTCCTGAAGTTTAATCCACATTCCAATTTGAAACATTTAATGTTTTATCAAAAAACAAACAATTTTGCTGTCAGGGTGTAATGTAGCATGTGACAAGAAGACGACTGAACTCGACAACCCCTAGATATGTAGCCCGTTATAAAATGAGATCTTTAATTTAGCTATGCACCCCTGTGACACTGTCTGACTAATGAAAAACATTTTTTAACGTATCAAAATTGTTGTTGCAGAACCAGACATACATCTGTAGACATTTTCAGAAATACACTTGCTTCTTTCTGCGTCATCTATACAGTAGGTTGTAACAAGGAAACATTTAGCTTGGCTTAGCTTGGCAAGGACTAGAAAAATATGTTTAAATTTTCTCCTGGATATCACTAATTATTGGTGTATTTCATGAGTTACATTAAGCTGGTCTAAAAGTGGCACGTAGTAGTTTTATGGGAGGGTTATGTGCTGGCAGACAAAAATGAGGGGTACTGAAACTGGTGTCTGGTAGTGACCATAAAGTTACCAGGCAACCATTAAAACATCCCGGAGAGCGTTATCAATCTTCTCTTCTATATCTGGTCATCAAAGACATTGGGAAAGTTTCCCAAATTGATAAACTTTTCCTTTAAGTTTAAGTTGAGGATCTATGAAACAACTCCTTTCCTGAGAATGTTTTTGTTTCACAAAAACTCATTAAACTTCAGAATTTTCAAAGACGTGGAAGGCCAGCAGAACAAACACATCTGAGCAAGCTTCTTTCCTGACTCATTTTATACTTGGGGTCTCTGCTAAATTGGTGGAAATCATCCGGGCACTGACCACACTCTCGTGACATTTAGCGTTTCCATTAGAAGGGGGTCTGACTGTATTACTTTGTGGTTGTGGTGTCTCTGCAGGGTGTCCCATAAGCCAATATATTTCTGTACGTGCTTGCCATTTCTTCCCCACTTCTCCTTGATGTGTTTGGTCACACAGCTGCATGCAGATCTGAGTCATGGTAGGATTCTTCTTTACAGTCCTGTGGAAATATTCAGATGATCAGCAACACATGACTGGGAATTAATCATTTAAAACCTGTGGGGTTTGCTTCTTGCCAGCTCATCTTTGAACTGCTTGGCTCCACGTATCATGCCACGTTTACAGTGTGCACTCTAGATGTAGCATTATTCAAATTATGCTAAGTCACTCATTGAGGGGTTTTGTGCAAATTCATCAGGGATTGGATCACCTCCTTAGGCTGCTGCTTGCTATTCATCTAGAACTTTCTGTTTTCCATGAGTCATCACAGCTACTGATGGAGCTGTGATGGAGCTGTGATGCAAAAAAAAGTGCATGCTGCTCTTCTCTTAACCAACAGCTGATCATGTTGTGCATAATATGGATATTCATCCTTTTTACTGGCTCTGCTTTTGGTAAAATCATACACATTCCCTTCCTAGATCATTGTGATGCTTTATCAAACTGAAAGGTTAGGCCTGACCGATATGGGATTTGCATGAAATCAACACTTAACAGACTAAGGGTGCTTTCACACCTAATAGTCCAGACCAAGGTCCGCATTTTGTTACTTTGGGCGCTTTCACACCTAATAGTCCGGACCAAGGTCTGGACTAAGGTCCGCATTTTGTTACATTGTATACATTTGGTCCGGTTGGTTTTGGTTTCACACTGCAAATGGAATAACGGACT
>JAQLOL010000026.1:25074261-25091582 GCA_029783665.1 Naso thynnoides
TCTTTTTTTTTTTATTTTTTTTTTTTTTTTTTTTTTTTTATTAAACCCGTTTTACCTCAAACCTGCTGTCTGCAGATAAAACTCACTTGATGGATTGTCTCATGGCTGCAGAGGCTTCCAAAATACATAAATAAATACTGCAGTACTCGGGCCGCCTCATGGAACCCCACGACTTTTGGCATTCATGGAGATAAAGGGAATAAATTCATTCTGGAGCTCCTGTAAGCGAGCCAGCAAATCATCCAGGATGCACTGAAACAGCCACAGATCCCGGATGATACTTTCATTATCAATGAAACTTCATCTGGTTTTCCCATCTCAGGCAGGTAAACATTGCAATTAGAATACACATTGAACGATGAGGATATGAACTGTAAAATGGGCAAATTAGAGACTGTCAGCTGTGAGTCTGCAGGATTTTCTATCCTCTCCACTCTTATCCCTAAGAGATTGTCTATAGATTATACGTAATGTGCACCATCAAAACCAACAATTTAAAGAAAACAAACCTTGTTTTACTTTGGTCAAAATGCACAGTCTGTTCCAGTCTTTTAAAAGCCACACTGCAGGTAGCATGGTCGTACTTTTGTGAAACTGTGGTCGTATAGAACATACTGAGCATGCAGATAGTTAAGTGGCGGATTACAGAGAATTAGCGGCAGATACTCTGCATATTTAATTAAACTTGCATGTTGTGTTTTCTTACACTGGTAGGTTTAATCTCTTACTTGCAACTTTAAGTTCAACTCAGCCCAGGCTCTATTCTGTAAATCAAAGGCCCCTCGGGAGACAAAGGAGCAGCACTGGGCTGTGAGTTCATGTTGATAAATGGCCACACTTGGTCATGCAGGATCACCTGACAACATTGGTCCAAAAAGACTTTTCCGTACACAATCATGACAAAAGGAATGGCAGCAAGGCAATAAATACATTTTTCTGAGAATGAAAAACAACCCAGAATGACTCATTATATCATAAGAATTTGATTTATTTGGTTAAACCAAATTTGGAAAGTCTGAAAGTGCCATATAATTTTATGTCATTCATGTGTGCTGGCGGCAGGAAGTCACTCCACTGAGCGTGAAAACACACAAGTCTGAGGAGGCCTGAGTATGTTTCTTCAGTCCAGTGAGTAACTTTCCACTGGAATAAATCAGACATGTATCAAGTTTTACCTTAATACATTCATGAGTATTAACAAAGTAACTCCATGGTGATCAAACAATGACTCGTTTCACCAGCAGTGTTGAGTTTTTTGCCGTTCCCACCTGATTGTAACTGATAGGCCAGACTCTGTCTGTTAGCTGTTAGCACACAGTGCTGCCTTCACTGCACAAAGATTTCATTAATGTCAGATCATACAGGTGTAAATTTACATGGCAGGGGATAAAATCCAGTCAAGTGTCAACCTTGAAGGGCTGACCTCCACACTCCACCCGCACTGCACTGCATTATCACTTGATGTTCTGTCAATAGTCAATACTAAAGTGAGCCTTGAAACCGACAGTTGGACTTTATGCAGCTGTGCAGCTGGAAGTGTTAAAATAGTGATGGATGGACAGGCTTTGGTGTGCGTGCATCTCTACATGTGAGAATATGTGTGTTTGTATTTTACATGAGTGCAGCTTCCATGTAACGTATCTGCTTTGTGATTGTTATGAAGCGGCTCTAGTAGGTGTGGCTGACATTGATTAGGAGGAGGCACTTCAGACAAAGTGCTTTAATCAGTGGAGAGCAGACAGATGTTGTCTAACTTGAAACATTGAATCACACTATATTTTTAACACATTCCTGTACTCTCTGTAAGATGACGGAGACATCTGAGTGCTCCAGTGTCCGTCACAAGAGGGGTCAGAGCGTAAAGGCTTTATGGGAGAATGTGCACAAATAATTGATAAATATGTGCAGTTTGGGGATTCCATCTTCACTATAAAATAATAACTTATGCCGAGGTCAGACAACAAGATATTAGTGTCCGTTAAAATGTTCGCTGGGCCAGATTAGGCGATTATAGAATCATAAATTCTTGCCGTGTCATGACTGAGAGACATGACAGACTACATGTTGCTCCCCAACCAACTCCATTTGCAGTTCATGAAGTGTGTGACGTCACCGGCAAGGCAATGCTCGCCACTGAGTACTACTACTGACAAGCTGTCATGAGAGGTGAACAAAAAATTAAGTGTGCTAGTCTTTCTGTCGTGAGGTTATGAGACTTCCCAGATGCGACATCAGTTGTCGTCCATTATGACACACTACGCAAGATGAAACGATTGATTGCTGTACCTTATGCTTATTGTTTGGTTCCAAGCCTACTCAACACCCTACGTCTTCCTGGTCATGCTGTTATTGGGCTGATATTGTATAGTCTGACCTCAACATTACATTTAGATTTAGATTTAGACCTGGAGTTGTTGTGCTAGCTTTGAAAGATCAGTTCCTCAATCAGAAACAGCACATAAATAGTCTGCGGGGATAAAGTTAGTTTGAGTTTACAGGCTGATAATTATAGAAAGCCTGGGTGCCTAATGAATCTGATGTTTTAATACTTGTTGCCAAGATGCCTTTGAGCAAGATGCTTAATTTCTTTTGGCTGCTTCTTGACAGCAATACTTTTGCTGGGCAGCTTCCAAGTATGAGTATGTGGGACTGTACAGAAAGATATCACCTTTTTTTTTCTTTATCTATACATAAATTATAGTTTCCTCATTTTTGACAGTCTTCTGTCAGAAAAAATATACCAAAACCATTTTTGTTCCAGCTTCACCTATGTAAGGATTTGCTGCCTCTCTGTGTTTTTATGTCAATTGTAACCAAATATCTGTAGGCTTTATGCTGTTATTTTGACAAAACAAGACCTCAGAGGATGCCACCTTGGACTCTGGGGAAACTATTTCCTGTCATTTTACAGAAAAAATAATAGTTAATTTCTCAATTCTAATGACAGCATAACTGCAGATGACAAACATTATTTCAGATGAGTTTAATTTTTATCAAAGCCTGCATAAGTCATTATTGTTTCAATAAACAAGACGCATTCATGCCCTTATTCAATCCAGACAGTTTGTCTCTTAATGAGACGTTTAGCAAATTCAGTGGACTTGGAATTTGACTCCAGAGGTCGACTCTGTCAAAGCTGAAGCTGTGATTAATGGACGAACTCTTCAACAGTCCCTTCTCACAGCCCCCGTGGCACTCACCTCACATATTCAGCTTAATCTACGAGGTCTGACCCACTCTCAGGGGTCAAAGGTCAACTATAGCCTGAAATATGGCCTGACCTTGTGAGAAGCAAAGCGCCTGAGTCTCACTTTACTTCAGTTTAAAAAACAAAACACAACAAGGGAGGGCAGCTGGAGGATGTGTGGACATAAATTAGATCGTGTTTGATGCTGCGAACGTGACACGGCAGTAAAAGGTCTTTAACTTCGCAGCAGGACGACTCTCAGACGCCGCTAGGGCTCCACTGGCAGGTTGACAGATATCTTATTTGTGGGTTAACTCGGGCATGTTATTTATATAGCCTCGCAAAAAATTATGGCAATTTGAATTAAGTGATTATTTAAGAAAACAAATTCAATCGCAGGCAAAGTGGAGGTGGGGGGTGGGACAGTGGGAAGGATGTGATTACATTTGAAGAAGGAACCAGGCCAAGGCCCTCGGCCTGAACAGCTCTGGTGATCAAATCAGAGCTGTAGACAAAGAGAGGGAACATCTTTTAAAATGTGTTTTATTGGAAGCCGTAAAAAGTGGTCAGGATGAATTGTGCCTCTGGGGAATCAGCATGACGCTTCAGGTATAAATCACAGCCCTCCCCTCAAAGTAAATAATCATTAACTCTCAATCTATTGTGAAAACCTGAGAATCATAACAAACTCTTCCTTTACGTCAGAATATGTTTTCGTTTACTTTCACTGTTGTGGTGACTCGCTCATTGTAACAGCAGCACTGTTATTCTCACTGTCTGCACGCATTTGCTGGACACCGTGCAGATTTACTGTGGCTTCTTTAAAGTGTGCAGCGTGCTATATTTTTTGCCATGCTTTAGGAGAGTGACCTCAGATTCCTGCTGTGTTGTTACAGGGAGTTTAGCAGAGTTGGACTGAGTCTTAGGCTCAGGAACAACACACAGGAGGCAGAGCCATGATGAAAGCCAGACGTGACGTCCCACCTTATCTCTCCTGGGTGTTTCCACTCCAAACATCACTCCTGTGTGTAAAAGATGGAAACGAAGCCCTGTTGCTGAGACTTTTTCCTCCTCCTCTCTTTCCTTCCTTCCTTTGACTGAATTCCTAGAGCTCACTCCTTTGTTTTTCTTCAGGATGTGACACAAATGTGTTCAGCCAAAACAGCCCCGGCGATGACAGGCAGGTCTGGCCAACAGGTGACAATGTCAGGCCGGTTTTCGCACTACCTTGCGGCCAAGCTGGACTATTTTTCCTTCTTTGCTCTCAAATAGAAATGAGGTGCAATTTTTATGGCTTTTATCTTTTTTCTGCAAACACCTCTTCAGAGTTGAAGCTCAGTTTTCATGCAGCTGAAGGAGGAGATCCCAGTGTGTGCTGCTGCCATCTAGTGGCAGCCTGGTGCTAATCTCGCAAAGGCTCCAACAAACACCAACGTAAGCTCAGCTGTGTTGTTTGTGATTAAGGGAAATCTTTCTCTTGAGATAAAAGGGGAAAATCACACATCAACATGTACTTCACATTCATTAATCCAGGTTTTTGCATAGCATCAACATATAACCAATTGGAGGGGGATTGTAGATTTACTGAAGCTGACATTTTTGATTTGGATTCAGACAAACATTTCCACTATGCTGGGTGACCACAGCAATGAAGATTCCCGTATGAGTCCCAGTAAACAGCACATATTGGGTTCTGAGTACGTGTTTCAGTATTTTGGCATTTCATGTTCTTGACCGTAATGCTGTTACATACTGACAGTTAAATAATATTGTTTCACATTGTGTTCAGATTTAGTTTTGCCTCCGCACCATAATGGAAACAAAGCCCGCAGTGATTGAAAAACTTTTGCATGCTGTATCTGCTGAGGGGATGTTGCATTGAAGCCACACAGTGCAGCAGCAGCATCATGGTAAAGGCTTTTGAATAATCACAAATAGCTTTTTGAGTTTTTTTTCCGCTTTATCGCCGGGTTTTTCTGGTGTTAAGCTGCCGGCGACTGCTCTACACGTCACTGCCTCCCAGGAGTGATGTATCATTTCACAGCATCTTAAAGAAAAACACGGGCACAGACGCAGATGTGTGGAAATGTGAATTGCAGCCACCGACTAAAAATAACCCAAAACTAACACAGCGTGAGCCCCGACGAGTGTGTTTGCGTGGGTGTGTGTGTGTGTGTGGCAGCATGCTAGAGTGAGCAGGACTTTCCATGCGTGGTTATGACTTCTTGAAAGACTTCATCAATGTCAGCTTAGCAGATCCAATCCCCCACCCCCCCACCCCTCCCCCACCCCGCCTGCCACTTTTTATTTCTTCAACCAGGAGCCAAGAAAACGTCTCGATCTTTGTAACCACCTTGAGCACCCTGAAAGAACAATTCCCCTATCTGCAGTTTCTGAATTACCTTATCCTGAATCATTCAATTTGATACCACCTCATCCATTTCTCATAATTGCTCACCTAAAGTAGGACTAAATGATGCATATCCTGACATAGGAGCTGCAACCTGCGATTTCAGCCCATACCCATCTCCTTCCATGCACGTATGTACATCCTGTAGAAGAGGCAGAGCAGTAAAATATTTGAAAAAACTTTTAAATCACTTATGCCAGGTATTAATCATTGTGCTGCCCTCTCCGCCTGTGGCACATTGGCAGCGATTAAGATAATTTGCTTGAAAAAGGAGAAGTGTTGCCCCTTCCAAAATGGAACCAAACCTTTGCTGAATGTGGAAAAAAAACAGCCGTGGGCTGCAGCAGAAACAACCGTGGAAATGTAAAAAAGTCTCATCCTGGGCTGAAAATGTGAAGCCTCTAAGCCTCCCTGTCTCTGAGGGAAAAAAGAGCAGCAAGGGAATTTCTGTTATGAAAAAAAAAAAAAGACAGAGTTGTCGCCATTTCATTGCTCTTGTTTTCTTCTTGTAGTTTTTATTTTTACGGGACAGCCTGGCTGCGAAGGTCGGCTCCAGAGGTTTGGCGACAAGGAGGGAGAGCGAGATCGAATGGATGGCAGATGAGGTCCCTGGCAGGGCCTTGGCTCTGCCGCGTCGACCGAGGACCCAAGAGCTGCTGCCGGAATTGGACAACTCTCCAAAGACAGGACTCCCAAGAAAAGAGCGTGCGGTCTGGAGCGGCTTTGACCAAGGCTATCAAGGACATGCGGTTCAGAGCGTTGCACAAACTTGGACGGAGGAAGCTGAGATTCTGACTCTGCATTTATTTGTTTGCAGACTGAAACAAACTGTTAATCACAAGCAGTGTCGGCTCAGTGTTTCTTGGCATGTGAAATGTGAACCATGCAGTATTTTTATTTAATGATCATTTTAAAATTATATTAAACACTGGCAAACTTCACAGGGCTAATGCCTGTGCCGATGTCTTTAATGACATTTGAGTGGTTGCCCTCTGCTTTTGGCACTATAAATGGCATTTTAAGTTAACCACAGTAAAGACAAAAGATAAAGATCCTTCAAAAAATGTCGCAGCACCATGCGTGCTCCTTTCACCATACGTACAACACAGCTAAACCCAAAATATTCATATTCAGACTGCCCTAGTTCACAGAGCCTTGAACCCAACTACTTCTATTCTTCATGACTGTATTCTTGTCCAAGACATACAAGGAGGCCACAGAGACTCGGTTATATTCCTTGGCACTGGTCCTCCTCCAAGCTCGACGTCAGGCCCTCAAATTTATACGACGCACCAATTGCAATGCCACAAACGTCTGTACGGAGACGAGGATAAGCAATTAAAGGCAGTGCTCAGGTCCCACGGGAGCATGGCGCCGAGGTACCTGAGCGAGCAGGGAATTTACTACCGCAGGTCAAAGGTCAGGTTCACACAGGGGTGATATTTGGAATCAAAGGTAGAGATGCAGCCGCTGCAGGAATAACATGGCCTCTCTTGGGGGGTCACGGTTTCAAGCGGAGAGACGAGGGTCATAATTTCCAAAAGAAACGATGGAAATAATGGAGTAAATATTAGGGTATTTTACAGAGTGTGAACCAGCGCCAGTGTATATTGTTGTTAAGCTCAGGTAATTACTACCTCGCCACCTCCTGCTGTTTCCACTGACGGTACCTGCACATTTATCACTTGCAGCAGCAGCAGCTGGCTTCAGCCTGGGCCCGGTTTGGACGCAGTGCAGAACAGTTCAGGGACAAACAGATCTGACTGATACACTGTTTATCTCCTTACACAAATAACAGATGCAACAGAATCTCGCGCAAAATTATGGGGACCAATAACAATTAGGGAAGCATTTAAAAAAAGGAGTCTACTTAATCCACGTTTACTCACAGTTTTTTTAGTTTCACTCAACTTTACAAGCTAACAACTTAGTCTCCTTACACTTACTTTCATATACAAATCACTGATACAAGCAAATACATTTTGTCAGGAGCAAAATGCCGCCAGTATCACATTTTTTCTCTGTGCAACTAAATCTGGAAGCTGTATACTGCCAATGCTCTGTGCATAAAAATTTCACTGAGAATACATTTTTGTGAAATGCATTTACTGTTCACTTCTGTTGGAATCCAGGTTTTAAGCCAAATCTTTACATTTTGTGCATGTGTGTTTGTTTCTCACCATCTTAGCCACTATGAGAAGTTTCAAAAACTTGGATATGTTGTCTACAAGCCACTGCATCCTGATCTCTATTGGGCCCAACCGGTATATCAGTTTGCCAGTCTTATCGATTGATATTGGCCTATCACAGATATATCAGTATCCACATATATGTTCTCTGATTTGCAGTGGTATTGAAGCTGTTTTTAAATGCCTGGGGAAAAAAATGCTTTAACTAGTGATTCAAAATGGTGTAAAATTGTAGTTTGTCCAGCAGAGGGCCTCCCATGACATAATAATTAAAAAGTAAAGTGTTTATGGCTCGGTACACTAATGTTTGGATAGAGTTTGTTAAAATGTTAGATATCCTACCTCCATTACATATATTTGTCATAAATAAAGTATATCTGATATTGGAATCTTCTTGCTCCCCAATATCGACATCGGGCCCAAAAATCCCATTTCAGGCACTAGTTTCTATCAGGTGTTTATGCAGGTTTTTAAAAGCTTAAGTAAGCTGCTTATATTAAGCAACACATAACCCAGATACTCAAAACATACCCAGAAACTTGCGAATAGCCAGGATAGTGTGCATGTCAGCACAGTCACTGTTTCCCTACATTTTCTGCTTTCCCTGCATGTGGCATTTCTTATGGTTACGTTTAGGCAACTCACCACACTTGATTAAATTTGTGGAAAGATTGGTCGCCTTTGTAACTTTGATGCGACATGTTTGTTGACAGATGAGTTGATACAATAGTGATTAACTGAATATCCTGTTTTGAGTTCAGGCTCTGGCTTGTTTGTATTTCTTTAAACCAATCACAAACATCTTGGCTGATGCTAAGCCATGGATCCAGCAGTCGTGTCACTTCAAATAGTAACAAGCAGATAACAATAAGAGAGGAGAATGACGACGGAAATTGTTGCCCAATGACGGGCTTGTTCTCACAGTCTAGATTTGGTGAGTCAGACTACAAAACATTTGGCCCTCACCCCATTACTTAGCTTTGTTATGTTGTGACTGATGCCCAAGCAATGAATTCAGAGCAGCTTAACGTTAAGATGAATACCATCAGTGTTATAGCTTGAGTTTATTGGAGGTGTAATGACCTCAATCTTCATAAATGGAGATTACAGGAGGACACTTACAGTCCTCATTTACAGAACTCCAAAACAGATGTATATAAATACATTCAGTACATTAAAGAAGCACTGACACACCAGCACATTGAGGCCATCTTTTCTTTGTTCACTGACTGTAGGCACATTACATTTTTTGAAAAGAAAATATTTTATGTATGTTCCCCTCATCCCGCCATATGTGAACACATTTCCCTCGGTTTCATTTTCCCCCGAAATCACTGATAATAAAAAGTCATATTAGATTTTCCTCGTGGTCTTGGGCCGTAAACCTTAACCGTCCCTCCAATCACGGAAACCTGCTCCTCTGACCTCATTATGAAGTAATGCAATAACAATAACATTATACATAAAACAGCCTTCATGCATGCATCACTGGAGCACCTGTTGGAGACAAAGTTGCGTGCAAAAGCATGGATCGCATTCAAAAGCTGCGTAATCAAGTACACAGATGCGATGGTTTATTGTCTGAAATGATACTTGGCGATGAAGCCATTCATCACATTTGTTGAAAATTAATTTTGCAAAAGTCAAACCTTTTATGAAATCATGCCGTGATGTTGTGCAGATTCCACATATGGCTCCCAGAACTCTTCACACGACTTTACATAGGTGTTACCGCATTACATGGCAGCACTGCAGACGAAAGTGAAGGCGAGCCAAAATAAACAGAGTCATGGTTTGATTTATTCAAAGGTGATATATTCTCAAAGCCAGCAGCAGAGACTCCACTGCCAGCTTACTGAGCCAGAGTGTTAAGACTGTGGTTACACGTATGATGCAAATGGCTACTATGAAAGAGTGGCGATAAAGGTTCATTATTAACATGATTAGAGACTCAAATCTTTACTTGACCTTCACCCCTACACTTACGTACTGCTGAAAAGTTGCCCAAGATGTTTTCATTTTATTGTCATATTTGATCAGCTTAGTGCTAAATTTTGGCTGCAAAGGTTACTGTTAATCTTTTTGTTATTGTCACAGTTTAATTGGCAGCAATGAAGAAAGCGTAGACAGAATCACAGAATTTAGCAACGCAAACAGAATCAACTGTAAAATGGAAAAAATCATGGAAACAGCCAAAATGTGAATACAGTTTTTAAAAATCTGAGGTTTCCCATTTTCCCATTTACAGTGCCTTAGCTGAATGAACAAAAAAAAATATCTGTGAACAAGGTGAAGCATTGCTTGAGTGACAGCTTAGCTTCTGTTAGACACACTTGTTCAAGCTGGAAATAGAGACCGTGCCCTGGGAGATCTCTTTGATAACAAAAATGCATTTATAATCATTAAATGTAAAAGGAACTGCACTTTTGTGAGAACGTAGCCAATTCATCCAAAATGTCTCCAAAGATGCCTTTCGTCTGTACGCACTGACAAGGGAAAGGCATCTATGTTGGATGAATTTATTTATGTGTGGTAAAAATTTCATTCATCCACTTGAAAGCTGAAGCTCTTTCAGATGACAAAATGTACTTAGGCTTCAGAAAATTTTAAAAAGAAAACACGAAATAATGAAAAAAGTAAACAAAATTTGGGGAAAATAAAATGTATTTCATCAGGCCCCAGTTTGTTTGTTTTCTGTTTGTTCTGCCAAAGTAGCCAAGGCACATTTTTTCTGATGAGTCTGACATTTTGATTATTTTCCATCAGTATTTGACAACCTTTTGGACATTTGGTCTTGTAAATAATGAAATCACAGATTTCTGTAATGATTCAGACTCAGAAATGTGGTGAAGTTGGCAAACTAATTGTAACGTCAAGCAGACACCAGACGTAAGTCATTCAGTATCATCTGTGTTCCATGTATGGATTCCTTTCTATACAGCAAGTGAAGCTACTTTTTGTAAGTTTATTTCTGACAGTAAAGCAGATAGACGTATTGAACAGGAAAACATGGCCGAAATGACTGTTACATCATAAATAACTGGCTCAAATAAAGTATGGACTTAATAGAGCACAACACTTATATTCATGAAAATTGCGTCAAAGGTTAATTCACGGAAAGGTTCACAAAATGTGGGTAGTTACTGAGGAACAAATAAGGAACTAATCATGAACTACGCAGTTGTTCTCCATTCATTCCTCATTTGTTCCTGTTAAACAGAGTGGAAGGTAATGATTCGTTAATGGTAAACAAATCAGTAGGTAATGATTCTGTAACATGAATCATTACCTGATGACTCATTTACTGTTAACGAATGTTTGATTTGAACTTCTATCCTTAATTCTTTGTTTGATAGTTTTTTTACCATTTCTATTTTCCATATGTGTGCCCATAAAAAAGACAGACATGCAGGCCTGTCAGTTGTTGACTTAACAGAACTCATTCTCATTCTGCTTTTTCACAAAATCAAACCCGGAGGACAAACAGTAAACAAACAAACTTCCATGGAAGCTGCTGCTGTGGAGAGGTGTTCAGTGTTGATGGAAGTTTTTTTTCTCTGCTGCCTTCCAGTTTCATCCATGTGTTTTATCCAGGAAAGGTTTGCTCATTGCTGCTCCCTTCCAGCAGTATCTGATTCACATCAATAAAGACACAATACACATTTACACCTGGGTGTTGGCCCGGGAAAACCACAGCTCTATATTGCTAGAAGGTGAGAAGCATCTTGGCCCTACAAACCTCAGCAGCCATTCCTGAAAAAGGGGGAAACATCAGGCGTTTATCTCGCTAGTCCAGATTTTTCAGGCAGTTGAGAGGCTTGAACTCACCAGCCCTTCCAGAAATCAATCATGTGTTTGCATTATGTCTATAAAGTAAAACTAAACGGTCCTTAATCATACACAGGCTTCTGCACTTGTTGACGTCTCTTGCTCAAAGCCTCTGGGCCAAGTTATTGTTTGAGCAGGTAAAAACAACAGGCCGGCAGTCAATAGCAGGAAACGAAGGGCTGGCGGGCCTCACAGTGTACAGCTTTTCAACAGCGGAAGTGATATTAAACACATAAAGTCGTAGAGTTATGTTTCAGCACAATATTTGTCGAGTCACATTGGCCAGACGAACACTCCTTCATCACTAAGCCAAGAGCGACACAACCTTCCAAGAAGTTATGAGATAAACATTGATGGTGCACAGAGATGCTCACTTTCACACACTAACAGCCAACATACAGAGATGCAGACGCAGTTATCACCCTGCAGTGATAAACAGGATCCTAACAGATGAGTCTAACAGGAGGGAAATGCCAGAGAAACAGTGTTAACACCAAAAGTCTTTTTTTCTTTTTTGTCGGATGTTCTGATACTGTTTTCCTCTTTAATCTTAATTTAAAGATGATAACAGGCAAATTTATCTTAATTCTTTTCTGGATCTGCTTACAGAAAACTTTCTCTTACCCCACAATGCAACAGTACTGACTTTGGCTGCTCATGTGTTTAATTAGAAACATGTCATTTAATCTCTTTTCAAATGGGAGGGTGTAAGGGTCAAAATAATCTGCTGCCTCAGGGCAGTTTTTCCTCAGTTACATTTGGAGTCGTCTCATGAATTGTACATAACAGGCATATTGAGACAAGACAAGTTTTTAGCTCATTTCAACAAGAAGGCAAATTTAAAGTACTTTACATCAGTACTTTACAAGTATTAAAAAGGCATTATTATAAAAGCAACACAAGACAACAGAAAGGACATGGAAAATACATGTACAAGTGCTGAATTGAAAGTAAAATAATGTAAAAAGAAGAAGAAGAAGACAGATAAAGCAGGAGAATAAAAGGTGCAGAACTTTCCAACTTAAAATTTGATTTAATGAAAGGCAGTGGTAAACAGGAAAGTCTTCTTTTATGTTTTAAAAGTGAGAGTTGCAGCAGATCTGCAGTTTTCTGGCAGTTTGTTCCAGATATGTGGAGCATAAAAACTGAACACTGATTTTCCATGTTTAGTTTTACTCTGGGGACAAAAAGCAAACCTGTTCCAGATGATCTGAGAGATCTAGGAGGTTCATAACATAGCAGCAGATCAGAAATGCATTTTGGCTCTGAACCATTTAGTGCTTTATAAACCAACAGCAGTATTTAAAAATCTACTCCTAAATGGCCGGGAAGCCAGTGTAAAGATCTGAGAACTGGAGTCATATGATCCACTTTTTGGGTCTTAGAAAGGACTGATTAACTTTTTAGGGAGACCTGTGGGGGAGCTATCACAAGCCATATTTCCATTAACTGTGAAGCTAATTTTAAGAGAGCTCTTGAAATCTCGCAAAAAGAAAAACGCGATGTAAGAGTGTTTCCAGCAGCTGGTGTAAAGTATATAAACCAAGCATAAAAGAACTACGACTAGAGTAAAAGAAGTAAAGGTTGCAGACTGGAAACAAAACATTGTGGCATTCCGTTGCTGTTTTCCATCTATTATTGTCGTTATATTCTTTGGATGAGATCTAGGAATACTTTTGTCTTCTCGTTGCTCCACACCTACTTGTTGCCGTGATCAGCCGTGTTTTCACGTGTTGAGAGAATATCCTGGAAGACTGTATAATCAGCTTCTTCTACTACTTCTTTTGGAGTGTGGAAACAGCAGTTAAATATTCACTATGTCACAATTTATTCGACACAGCTGTTTCCATCTTCCATTTTTGAACAAAGTCAAAAACCACCTCAAGTGAGCGTAAAGACTTTTTTGAGAAAATTATTGTTATTATTTCTTTTTTTTTCCTTTTTTTTTCAAATTTTGCCATTTTGATTTACCATTTCTAATGCTTGGCTACAGAAATGAGGTCAGAGTGACGCAGTCAGTTTGGTCTCCACATAAACCTGCTTCGCATCGTAGTGAAATATTGCCTTCTTCCATCTAATAATGCTTTAAGGTATTTGTAATTGTTTGTATTCAAATTCTCTTATCATTTACAGTTCAAGGAATGTTCTGGTTATCTTTCTTGGAAAATTTTCTTGGAGTCGGGTGAGTTTTCTCTGTTGTGTGAAACCAGTTCCTGTTGTCACAGTCATGTGCAGTCATTGTTTTCTGTTTTCTGACACCACTGTTACACCAGCGGGGAGGCGGCTGTTAATGAGAAATAGATGAGACAGTCTGAGTGTGAGTGTGATGGTTCCCATACTCTTAATTGTCTTTTCATCACTTCAGGGAGGTGATGATTGCACGCACACACAAATGCGAGTGGGATGTGAGCACATCATTTGGCTTGAGGAGACCCCACCCCAACTCCCGGAAGACTTTACATTTGTGTTTTGGCTAGGAGGCCTGATTGAAGTGTGCAGTTGTTCCAACTTCTCATTGTTTGTGTGCTGGTGCTTCTATGTATGCGCCCATGTTTAGGCTGAGGGAAAAGATTTCTTTATTTTTCTTTCGGCCTTTCTGTGGTATCCCTGAATACCTTCATGGTTCTTTCATCCAATCAGTGTAAAAAACTGAACGTCAGTCAATAATGTGTGGAAACAGATCTTCCTCGATTGCCGACATTCTTCTCCCGGGTGTTGGCGTCTTAGGTTTTGGGTAGGAAATTCAGCTAAAATTCAATCTAATCTAAATTTTCACATTAGAAATCCACATCCTCGCTCCCACACATTGACCGACTGTGTGGCACCAGGTGCTGTATCTTTATAACAGCCGTGAAATGAGTGCTACAGACGATCAGCTTCGGGGGGAAAAAAAGCGACAGTCATGCAATAGCCTTGATGGCGAAGGACATATACCACATGATTTTATTCTTGGATTTCATCCTGATCGCCACCACAAGCGCTAATTAAATGGCTATCTCAGTTCCCCGTTTCATTTTAATTCCATCATTTCCATTTGATTTGTACCACATGCGCCGAGTGTTTGTTCTTTTTCCACCAGCGTGAGAAAAGCAGGACTTTTCTGGAGCCCAGTGCAAAAGTCAGTATTTGCACCTTCTCATAGACAAGGTGTGTTTTCTTTGGGGAAGTGTGTCTGTCAGTGTGTCACCATATTCACAGGCTGTTAACACGTTGGACATTTATGAGAAGTGAATAAATAGAGTGTGATGTACATGCACCTGACAGAGGAGGAAGTTGAGTTAATGACATGTAGCTGCTGTCGATGCTCATATCGAAATACTGAATCTTTGAAACATCTGCAGCTTTCAGAAAAAAAAGAAGATCTGATCCAAATTGATGAATTGCCTTTTTATTTGCTCCATCTTGGTGAATCCAGTGTTGTGTAACTCTCCTGTGGTAAACTGTTCTGTATACGTAAGCACAGGTCAGAACCCAGCTCATCCTTCTCGGTCCGTCTAACTTCATAAATCCTTCAGTTTTGTGGTGTAGCTTGAGAATACAACAATATGTTGAGAGAAAACGGTGCCAAGTGGTTTACGGCTGTCTGTCGTCGGTAATTTTGTGGACCAGATGGTGACAGGTGACAGTGAAGTATGCAAGGAATATTTCCTTATGTTATATTCTAGAGAACAGATGTGGAAAATAACAGGAAATTAGATAGCCTATAAATTAATAGCCTATGCTGTCCGTAAATGTATCAGTGTTAAAGGAAAAAAATCATCTTATAAAAATAATGAACAATTTGTATGATTTTATAATAATTTGTTAAATAATTAAATAATATTAAAACTCTGCTCATAAATATTGAATATTATTTCATCTGTTTTGGGGGGAATTTCTTTTCAAACAAACACTGTCACATTTAACTCAATGACACTTTATTTTATTTTACTTTTTTTTGTAATGTCACTTTGTGGCCCTCTCAAGGCTACTGCTGTAAATAAACACAGTCCACAGACATAATAACTATAATAACTAAACTTTTGCTTTTATAAAGCTGAACAAGGTTGCAAATGCAGCCTGCCCAACGAGCTAAGGAGCTCATTGGTGGACTTAGAAGGGGGGCAGTGGGGGCAAGTGTCCCCATGGTGCCCTGATGTCTGAAAAAATGCACCAAACAGTCCCTCTTGAAGTTCTCTCTCAGGTAACCTTGCAGTGGACAAAAAGCAAAATTTTGTTAAGTGCCCTCTAGGTTGCACTTAAAGTGGACAAAACGTGATAAAGTGCCCCATCACTAAATTTACTTTAATTGTATGAAGACTTCCGTGGGCTGGTGCCCCAGCACACACAACAGGTGCCTTTTTTAAAAAAACTTTTTTCACCCATGCCCCTCAAACATCCTGAGTCGAGTAGGGCTCATACTGAGCACCTCGGGGTTCTGTGCCTGTTTGGTCACACTCGTCTATTACTGATCAATTTGGTCGCATGATTACAACGACACTACCATCAGCTTCCTATTACAAAATAAATACATACCAACTTGATAAGCCACCACAGCTGGAAAGTTAGAGTTTGTATTTACTCTTTCAGTAGTCTTATTTATCCACAAAATGTTAGTTGGGGTTTTACAAACATATTTTATGTTGTAGAACAAAACATGAAAGTCTTTTAATCCTTTTTTAACCACAGAACTTCTCTAATCAAAAACACCACTCAGAAAACCTGCTGAGTTCAAGATGACGGCACCAGAAGTTTAACAATGCTCCCTAAAGAAGCTCTTTAAGAAAGTAAAAGGTTAAAAGAATAGTTTTGTTGTTGTTGTTGTTGTTGTTGTTGTCTTATGTGGGGTTGTATGAGGCATTTATGTGCATTCAGTATCTTACCTGCTAACGGTACCAACAACAACACATCTCTTAGCCGCCAACAAGACCACCCACCTTAAGTATGTGTGCCCCTTTAAGTGTACGCTACATTTTCAGAATTTTTGGCGCTTTACATTGCTGGCAGGCTGCCATTTCCTTTGGGACTACCTATGGATGTGCGTAGGAATACAGACGTTTTGCGGTTGAGGGTATGTAGTCCCAGAGAAAACAGCTGTCTGACAGCAATGTAAGGCGTAAAAAATTTAAACATGTAGTGTACGTGTAAAGGGACACATATACTTTTAGGTGGGTGGACTTGTTGGTGGCTAAAAGATGTTTTGCTGTTGATGCTGTTTACAGCAGTGCTATAACCGTTTCCTGCCAGCACACCATGCTGCTTCTCCATACAGAAGGCGAGCTGACAGTTATCTACAGCATGTAAACCACCAAGTGCCTCACAGCCCTACATAAAAAAATGAACTATCCCTTTAATGAGTTACCTTTCCTAACCTTAGGGTAGAGTAGCTGTGTTTTTTCATTTTTTATTCTTGACACACGCCAAATTCAGGGACGTTGGTTGAGCTGCAGTCGCCGGATGACACGGGGGAAAAGAATGACGTGTAAATGCTGCTTGTATCCGAACAGAGAGGAGAGACCAAAAGCAACACAGACTATTTTCCAGTGGCCCAACTGAAGCTTCTAATTAAGCAGACATTGAATACCCCAAGAAGTTCATCAATCAAATATGTCGAAAACCTGAGAAAGTCAAGTCCGTCCAAATCAAACACAGCCGAGGAATCTCCTTTAAACAGTTCATCCAGAGAGTAACTGGAATCTAAAGTGTGTGTGTGTGTGTGTGTGTGTGT
>JAQLOL010000026.1:25100961-25120630 GCA_029783665.1 Naso thynnoides
TGGGAACACTGGAACAGATGCTTGTATGTATGTTGATGTATATTGTATTGTTTTTTGGTTTTTGTTTTTTTTTCTTTTTTTTTTCTTTTTATGTATTCATGTATTCTATATGGAACCTCTGAGTCTTTTGATAATAAAGTATTCATTCAATAATGTCCTTGGCAAGGGTAGGCCTTGAGTTTGTGGACTTTCATTTCTCATTTCTCATTTATTCAAATCTCCATTAGCTGTTACCAACGCAACAGCCATTCTTCCTGGAATCTACCCCAAACACTGTAATTCATATGTTACGGTACAAAATCACATTCAAGACGTTCCACAACAATGACCACAACACAAAAACAACAGAAACAAGGACACAGTAACAAAATACAACACTCAAGACAGCAATGTAATGCACAAATGTGTTCTGTATATGAAGTTCATAATCACATTACAAACTTACACAACAATGATCTCAACTCCACAAGAAAAAGAATAACATTTAAGACAACATTCAAAACACAAACACAACACACGACCTACGACCTAGTTCAAGTTAACTGTATTCACAGAATCATTAATGGTCAGACCAGAACATATTATGTATCAAAATACAAGTCAAACCAAACAACACCGTATATATCTATATATTAATAGTATTTCATATTTTAGACAACATCAAACCTTTAATAATTTTCTTAATTTTAATTTGATTTCGATGGCTGCATTTGTTAAATATCAGCATACCCAGAAAGCTGTTCAGCTAGGAGATGATTTTTCAGCAATATTTTAAATCTTTTTTTGGTATTTTCTTGAATGTTACACCCAGGCAGTGTTCCATGTAACCATGACTCTGAACACTAGAGTGTTTTTCAACATGTTTGTTTTTTCCTTGGGCAGTGTAAATCGGCCCTTGGCAGCATGCCTGGTGTTATAGTCATGTTCATCAGAACTGAAACGTAAATATTTACATAATATCCTTGGCAATTTAGTCACTGAAATATTCCTAATGAAGTGAAGTAATGAAGCAGCAAATCTGTGTTTTACCTTCAACCAGGACAGATAGTGATGCATTGTATTCACATTAGTTCTGTATGAGCAACTAAGTAAACAACGTGCTGCCTTATTTTAATAATTTGCAGTTTCTTTGTATGTGATACAGCATCACTTGACCAAACCTCAGAGCAATTGTCCAGATGAGATAAAACAATTGTTTTAATTACATTTCCAATTACATTTTGAGGTAAAAAATTAGAGCATCTCCTTATAACTGAAAGACTTAGAACATGATAGTTTATTGTCAATTCAGAAGTTTGGTCTTTTGAACTTGTTCCACCATCACATCTTTTAAGTACAAACTTAATTTCAGCTCATTCATTAACAAATGTTTTGTTCCAAATACAATGCTTTTGTGTCATCTCTCTCCTCATTTCCTGTCACCCCTTAACTGCATTTGAAAAACAAAAACAAACAAACAAAAAAACCCATGACAAATTAGATAACAAAGTTAACGTAGCTCATCATTACCTAAAGTTTGTGTAAGATTTTGGTGTAAAAAGTGTTGCCAGGTGAAGTGAAAGGTTGTTAGTTGAAGCTGACTCTTGTTTTGAGTTTGTTCAGTCAATATCATGTTGTGGTCAACAGACAGGTGTTGTTTCTTTTTGTTCCAGGCTGCTGCAACTATCTAAACTCTACAATAAAGGTTTCACTTACATGCTCTACCCCCAGTCCTTAATCAATCACCAATCCTTGCCTTTAGGGCAGAGCAGACTAAATGTGACAGGAATTTGGCAAATGTGACAGGAATTTGTAGTTAAGTGAAAAGTAGATTACTATCTCAAAACCGTACACAAGGGCAGAAGTACAGCTGTAAAAAAGTAAAATAAAAAAACAAAAACAAAACATCTGCAATTTTGGATTATGTTTCCAAGGCTAAAAACTTGATTTTCATTGATTGGGGTCTGTGAGAAAAACTCAAAATTATTAATTGTCGTCTCATTCCCATCACCTCCAAACTGCATACATAATCTGGAAAAAATTTGTTTTCCTTGCCACGTTTTTTTAAGCATTTTTATAGTTTATTTCTAGATTTTTAACAGCGCATTGCAGCATTAGTTTGTTTTAATAATATGCAGTTCACAATCTGTGATGGCAAGTTTTATATTGTAAGCATTATGATGACTAAATTTATTTAAACATAAGCAGGGAAATTTCTCATTTCAGTGTGCAAATAGATGCTTTATAGAGCTTAAACAGTACATAACTGCTCTAAATTGCGTTGACATGCACATTACACCTGAGAAATATTAAGCCACAAGAAATAAAAAACTGCATGTTCAGAGGTTAAATGGCCAATAAGCGACTTTAGGACCAACTTCTTATACCAAGAGCATCCATATAGAACTAACACAGTTATACTATTAACTGAGCCACACAATTTCAACTTGATATGACAAATTTGCTTAAAATAGTGTGGTTTCATACTTATATGTTGGCCTTTATTTTGAAAGGCCATAGCACTAAGGCTCATGTAGTCATTTTATTCATGGTTTTGCAGTACAATTCATGTGTAACACTGTATGTTTACCGGTGTAACAGATACAGTATGCAGCATATTTTCTTGCAGGATGTTTTGGTAAATGCCTAATTGTAAAGATTTAAAAAGTTAGAGGAACTCAGCTGCTATTTATCATAAACAACCTTATGGGCTCTGGTTGTACATGTAAATCACAAAATAAGGTTCAGTTTTTTTCATCCCCAAAGAGGGAAATTGGTTTTGCAAAAATAAGCGCGAAAAGACAAACGATATACAGACATAAACCAATACTGTAGGTGTTTGTATTAAACAGCATCCTGTTAAAGAGAAATACAACAAAACAGGACGATTCAACAAAGTGAGGTAAACAACGCTGCCTGCCAAAGCTCTGCACAGTTCCTGTCAAGACCTACTTTAATTACATTGCAGTAGTTTTATTTTCATGTGGAATAAGAGGGATTAAGATCTTTACTGCAAAAGGTAGTGACAATTACACAGAACACTCAACCCTTATCTAAAAACAAGGGAGGTGAAGAAGGAAAAGTGGGGAAATAATGAAAAGTAACATAACCACAGTGTTAAGTAGAAAACACATCTGTAGCCTTTTTAATAAGCAGGCTTAAAATAATTGCCCTGTGCATTGTTTTAATACTGCACGTAGCCTGCCAAGCAGCAAATGTCCAACATCTTAATAACCTGTGCTTATATACGCACTTAATTGGAAAATAACCCCATTAAAAGCCTTGTTGGTGCATTTTAAGCTGAAGCGTTGGTGGGCCCTGATTCTGGGTCTGCCATTAACTTTTTCTTTAGCTCCATTCAGCAGCTAATTATTGACCTGATCAGACGTCATGAAACTAAGCAGCAATTATTCATCCGTCCGGACCACGAGCGTGACGTAGCTAATAATTTACGCAGCGGAGCGTTCAGCAAATAAACAGATTTAATACACGACCACACATAGGCAACTAAATGAGTCTTGTTTTTGCATGATCACAAGATAAAAAATGATTTTGTATGTGTTTTCTAGGGCAAACAGAACATTTTAACATGACGTCTTGTATTTGGTACAGCGCTGCTTTTAAAAACCTGCTGTACAAATAAAGTTTATCATCATTATTATTTCTTACAAGTCATCTGGGGAGTAATTAGAGTAAAGCAGCTCTTGTGTGTCCCCGTGTTTTTCTTCAGGCCATTTAACCTAAATACACTCATTAGCCTTCTGCTGTATTTATTTTGTCATCGCACCCTTTGTTCATGAGGGACGTCAGCAGTCTAGGACAAGTGGTCAGTAATTTGAAACTATAGTCGCCGCCCTTATTCCTCCTCAGTCGTCACGTTTACATGTGCGGCGAGTTTGTCTAAGTTCCCCTAATGAAACTGGGCCTAATGTGGGGAAAGAGCTCAGGGGGAGTCGAGCTTTACCGTGTTCAGGTGTACATATCGCTACCAGAAAGAGGAATGTTATTGTATGTGGGTGCCTCCAAGTAAAATGCTTCTCTGTCTAAAGGGTTTTTATTAGGACACCAGGAGGGAAAAGAGTGCAGCTCCAAATAATAAATTAAGTTACTGTAAAGCAGAAATTCAGAACATATTTGAATCTGCTGGATGCCTCGCTGCTGCTCCGGGTTTTGGATGCTGTTTTTGTGCTGCACACATCCAACAACCCAAAGCCATTTAACTGCATGTTCACCTGCTACATGACATGGCAAGCGTGCAAAATCAAAACAAAAAAGAGCAGAAAACTGATTTAAAGTCAGTACTCTCTTTATGCAAGATTTTAGCTTTCTTTTAACTGATGCATATCAAGATGGAAGGACTACATGAGAAATACATTAAATTGAAAACATAAGAGGGTTCATGGATAGGGTCATGGCCAAAGGTAGAGGGCTGGTATTGTCCATTTTCTCAGACAGTGCTGACTTTCAGTTTGTATTTACCTAAAACAAATTTACAACGAAAGTTACTAGATTCTAGCTTGGAAGAGATCAGATATGTCTTTCCATTGATGGACGAGGTCAAGTTGTTACTCCGAGCAACACAAGAGTATAAAGCGGCCATGGCGGTGGAAAATGTAGACTGGGAGTCGTCCAAGAGCAAGTAATGTAAAATGCTCCACCGGTACCAGGAACAGCATCCATCACCCGGGGAAGCCATGGCCATGAGCAAAGACTTCCCATACAAAAAGACGAGATTTCAAAATGTATATAGGCCCAATTATAATCTTCTGACTTAAGCTTTTACCAAAAAAGTATGTATGAATTCCAAACACCTCCATTCCTGCACATCCACAGTAAGATGCAGCGCTGAAGTTTTCAAAATAAAACGAGGACAGCAGCGTTTCCAAACTGCTCCGTCTTAGGGCTGCTAAGACGCCGGATTAGTGAGGATGCCAGGCTGAAGCGTAGCAGTACTGATGTATTTTAAATTTAAAAAGGAGCAATGTGGATGTAGCCTGAATCTAAAACAACATCAGAGTTGCTATTAAACGAGATCAGGATTTTAAAAGATAAGTAACAAAAAGGATTATATTTGAAAAATGTGAACTGCATCTCATTTAGTCCATGAACTGGTGCATAGCATCAAGTGGGTGGTGCTTAAGTTAGTCAGGGCTAGGCTTCAAACCTGCGATGTGTCTACTTACTCAGTCTATATTTGTGGGCGCACCACTGGTTGGCAGATGTTTAGATTTATTTTGTTATTGGTTATCTTTTACCTTTTATTCCCATTATTTATTTATTTTTGTTTGACATCTACCAAGGCCTGAACCATACGGTATTTTGGGAGCAGGAAGATTTCAATGTCCAAAATATCGGCTAATATGGATAATATCGGCTGAATGTATTTATTTTCCTGCCTTACAATTTCTTTATTTATTTTTTTAATTGGCTCTTAACAAAGTCATTTATGGCAATACAAATATATCAGCAATTGGCCAATAGGGGCAAACCAATATATTGTTGTGCCCTCATCTCTACCTTAAATGTTGTTTGTAGTTGTTTCATTACGACCCCGATGAAGCCCACAGGCTAAAACGAGTTGGTCTTATAATAAAGTCCATATACAAAAAAATTTGCCCAAGTTTTGACCTCTAGCAGCTGCTCTTTTACTTCAGTCTTATGCTAATAAACGTCCCTAATAGAGCTACACGGGGGATGCCTTGCTCAAGAGCACTTGCTGGGTAAAGAATCAGGGCAGATGTCTGCATTTCTTTTTACCAGCTGCTTAATGTATTCAAAGAGGCCACCTCCGTGACCACAAGGTCACTTCACTGACTGTCAGGCCTCTGTGCCACATGGAGAAGTGCTCTTCTAGAACTCTAAATGAAAATACCTCATTGTTAGTTTTAGCCCAGTCCAGGCCTTTAACCGAAACTCAAGCTGTGCTCGCTCGCCATTAGGCCCTGGCAAAAGAACAGACATAATTCAGATTATTAAATCCATCAGGAGGGGGTGGAGGATTGTCAGAAACTCTGCAAATATTACACAACTCTAAAAAAGCTTCTTAATTGAATCTGTCAGTGTGCCCTCATCTGGCTATTACACACTTATACTGTACAGAGTAAAATATAGACTCCTAACATGAACTTTAGCCAGTGAACGTCTCGTGTAAATATTCACTTTTCACACATTGACACAAAGCCCTACTGTGTTACATTGTACAGTACTGAATCATAGCACATTTTAAATAGATTTTATTAATCTTCTGCATTGGTGTGAAACATCTGCAGAATACTAAATAACTCAGAGTTGTTTTAACAGCACAGGTGTGGTCGACGTCTGTCAGGAGGCAACTCAGTAGTTGGACCTGGAGATTTACCAAGGATGTTAAACAGAAGCTAATTTAAGAGTCCTACATTATGCTTGGAAAGCTTGGAAAAATAAGGAAAAGTCAAGAGTTAAGGGTGAGATTTGCCAGCTGAAGCTCTATACACGAATGTAGTGCGGCCTGTCCCCCGACACCTGCTGGAAACAGCAGTTGGGACTTTTCTGTCATCCATGCAGCAAGGCCGACTTTTCAGGCTACTGTTAAGACATGGAGACGCCACAGAGCATTCAGGTTTAGCAGATGAAAAGTTGGGTGGATTATGTTTCATTGAGTGTAAATATCAAACATCAGTGGGATTCAGTTTATCCTTCAGGATATTCAAGAGATTAATTGAAATCCAGGTAATATTTATGCCATAAATTTGCTGTCACACTAGACCTTATATGGGTTTTTTGATGCCGTAGCATAAGGAGATGTATTTATTTGGAGATCAGGACTGAGCTCTACCAGTTGTGTGAATTTAGCTACAGCGCTTTCATTCTAGGGGTTAACTAATCTAAGTCTCAAAATTTATTTATCAATAAACTTCCAGAGACAAGAGTGAAAGGAGAAAAACTGGGAAGTAGAGTTCCTGATGAATTCAGAGCATAACCCTGTATTTTAAATAGAGGACTGAGCTTCCATGACATCACCCTTTGGGCCACATGACAGTCACCATCTCGGATTTTTGAAGACAAGACGGAGAAGGTAGTGCTGGGGGAAGATAACAGTGCTAACATGCTAATGCTGAAATAGCTAGGCTACTGATAATTGTCCACATTCTTAGTATGCCAACTTTTGCTAAAAAGCTCAAAAAAAAAATTGTAAAGGCCAACTTGTGCTTCGTCTTTCTACACATTTGGCAAGTGTCACTCAACAAAGTCATCTCCGTGGTAACCATATTTGACACAAAACGATGTAATATCACCAAGGAAGTTAAGCTAAAACTATCTCCATCACGACGTTAACACTACCCAATCACATTACGCGACAAACTATAACAATGTCTGCAGCATAACAAATCTCTCCAGGTACACAGCATTAAAATGACAGTGTCAACCAACACTTTATTCCGCTGAGAGCATATGACATTTTTTGTCAAGCAATCTTTGTCAATTGGGTCAAGCAATGAAGCATAAACTGGCCTGAAGAAAAAGCAAGACAAGAATGTCATCAGTTTTGCAGGTATTTAGTTTAATTTAGACACCAAAGAAATTGCCTGATGATAAAGCTATAAATTGTGTTCAGGGATCACTAAAGTTCCTTATTCTTCCATACTCAGGGGTAATTGTTGAGTTCATTTGGATTCCACTGCTGTTCTTGGAGAGAAGCATTCCAACTCAGCCTCTGATTGGCTAATCCTGATATTCTTACCCAAACCTAACCAGTCTCACTGCTTACACCTAAATTCAACTAACCTAACCAACCAAGGCAGAGTAGGGAGCATCATGCCAAGAAAAGCAGTGGGATCCATAATAATGTGACATACCTGCAGATGACTGTACTAAATTTACAAAAACAGTCATATGTTAGAGATTTTTTTGTGAGTTTTGTGATTCTTCTCACTAAGCTAAAGAACAAGTGAGTTTGGTGCAACCTGTTTTAATTAAGTGATGTATAAATCTTCTCTGCATAAACACTCACTTTGTAATTAGACTGCGTTTGAGCTTCAGCTCCAGATGTCTCTAACTTGCTTGGCTCTTCAGCACCGTGAGAACAGAACATCTGCCACTGACACACAAACTTTCTTGTAACCTTTTTATTTATTTCCCATCTTCATCATTTATTTTGAGGCGTAAGGATGAAGGCTTTTGGTGGAACGTTTAAACACCACGATCAAGGGCCGCTGCTCTTTATATTATCTCGCCTTCAAATTATATGATTTAAATCCAACCCTAACAGATGTGACTGTTGCTTTATCTGCGGTGAACGTTAAGCAGATTTATGGAACAAAACCTACAGTTTGGAGGATGTGAACTTTGAGCACACTCTGTTTTTCTGACACAATTTATTCAAATAAATCCAGCCTGACATCAAACAGCTTGACATCAAACAATCATGCATTGCATGTAGCAGATCTCACAGATGCTTACCATTTTCAGGAAATTGTCACAGTAGAGGACTGAAAACAAATCATTACCCTTTCCCTCCTCTCTGATTATGCATTCATGGACTTGCCCCCCACCATTGCACTTCACCTTCAACCCCAATGCAAGCTGGTCAAGTTTGAGGCAGCAACAATGCAACAGACACGCTTGGGAATCCACCGCTTTCTTCTTGCTTGAAGAACAAATTAGGATTAAACAGCAGTGCAGAGGAATGAGAGTAAATAATGTCAAATTGGAAACAGGATCTCCTGAGATTTTGGAACATCTGTTAAGGTGTCAGGTTGCTTTGGTTCTCGTTAGACCTGCAGTTTTTACCTTGTAAGGCATTTGCCAAATGCCCCTCTGCTCCCTCCAGGCACTGTCCACTGTTTTACAAACAACCTCAGAGCTGAGGCCAAGACTGAATGTGCTCACACTCACCTTATGTTCAACCTTCATTGTCCCCAAATGCACTTTTCTTTTCCCACAAAACTGGTCTCACCCAGGGGACAGAGGGCAAGGGGACTTCTGTTTTGTTGCAATTTGTGCCTTCAATTTGGTGAGATGACAATTGAGATAGTCTCTTTTCCCACAGAAAAAGCTCTGCGTTAAATGCAGCGATAGCCTCTATATTTCTCCCATGACATATAGACAATGAAAGCTCCATTATGCTAGCACATATTAAAGAAGATAGATCATGTCTAATGTCAAAGTAGCTTCCAAATAACAGCTGCATCAACCTGCTCGCAGTGAAGGTCTCATTGAAAAAACACATTTCTCTACATATCACGATGTGTTTGTGATGTTTCTCTCCTCTTCTTTTTTTCACACCGGAGGGAGAAAGGTAAACGCATCCAAGTTTGAGATGTCACATTAATGACACGATCGCCTCTGACGTTCAAATTGCATCTGACAGTGAACTTCCGAGGCACAGATGTATCGGCCGGAGCCCAAGCAGACGCCGGCTTCAATGCCAGACGACTGAGCGATCATTTGGAAAACACTGGCAGCACTCGGTGTTTTCATTTTCAACTCACTTTTTAACCTCCTCGCAGGTTCCAGTGGATCTCTCAGCTTTTCTTTTTTTTTTTTTTGCTGAGGGTGACTCTGCGCACATTTGGAGCCTCCCAAAAAACACAAATCTGCCTGCGTGAGCACTGTCGACGTGTTCAGACTCCATTGAGAAGCTACTGTCCGTGAGATTTGGAAAGTACAGTAAGAGTTCAATGAGAGCAGCTTGAAGGTTAAGGCAAGGTTATCCCCCACTGCCTTCCAAAATGGCTCCCCTGGGAGCTGACCTCTCTGCGTGCTGACCTCACGGCGCCGTTTGCTCGTCAAGCTTTCTTTTTACCTCCTACTGTCTCCATATTTCCTCCTTCCTGTCTTTACCTGTCCTCCCAACTATTTACTCTTTACATCACTTTAAGTTTTATTTTCTCTCCCTCTTTTTTCACTTCTTCTCCTTGTTTTCTTCTTCCCTGCTTGTACTTTTTCTCCCTCTGTCGCCCTCAGCTATGCGGCCGTACTGCCAGGGATGACTCTTTTGATTTGAGTGCAGTACATGTGGTTGAAATCTGAGGCTCGCTGCACTGCCAAGCCACAGGCCCCGTAATGGAGCACTGGTGCAGGAGAATAAGCCATTGTTCTGGGTGCAGTCGGTGGATGGATAGATTGAAGGAGAGGGTGGGAGTTGTAACTAAGTTTTAAAAAAGTTAAAAGTTGACTCTTGCTGAACGCAGCCCCTGGGGTCAAAGGGGAGCCCCATAATCTTGTTGTAAATCCTACTCTGGGTTGCAGGGGAGGAAAAGCCGCCTGGGAGTCATTTACAGACAGGGGATGCAGAGAAAACTGTCCACTCTTGGTTTCCTGGACGGATCTGACTATAAACTGAAATAACATGGACAAGAAAGTTACAGCGTTCACCCGACATTAAGTATCCTGATAATTAGTTGAATGCTCACACTAGCTGCAGTGTCCAAATCTTTTTCATTGCATTTTTGAACTGTTTCACTTCAGGCTTTCTGGCATAATTTTAACAAGAAAGTAAGTTTTTTGTGAAGTGTTACAATGTTATTGCCCAGTGTGAACCCTTAAAAATAAATTCTTAAAATTATTTTCAGTTCATAAAGAGTAGCATAAAAATTACTCTGATGAAGCAATGCAGCCTTGTAATTATATAAGTTATATAAATTTAACATTTGAAAATAAAAAGACATGTTTCATCACAATTGTATTTCAGAAGTCAGGTTTTCATTTCACAGAATTCACCTAGATGTGTTTTGTTATCATATTTTACATCCTCTAACACTGGTAAACTTACATTATTGGCTGTCTATCGTTATCTGTTGTAAAAAGAGCTGATAATATGAAAAAAGTTATTTTTTATCTATGTATTTATTTATTTATGTTTTGCACATTAAGCCTTATAATAAGGATATTTATGATCATGTATGATGTTCTGCAGCATTATTACGACAATCGGCGAAGTTCTGAGAGCTGGAGCTCGTTGCTGACGTCACCACTAGCTGAAAACAACAAGGAGCATGTGCACTTACACAATCCATCAAAAAATAAAATAAAGTCTTGTTTTAAAGGACACAAAACTTGCTTAATGTTTAAAGGTGTCTTCTTATCTACTGACACTAGAACACAAAGCTAAATACAGATATAGAACCCGAAAGTGGCTCTTTCAGCTGCTTCACGTAACAAACAAACAGCCGTTTCCAGGTCATATATCCATGTTTAGCTTTGTGAATTAGTGTCGATACATGAGCGGACACCATTAAGCATTCGGCAAGCTTCACACTTTTAAAACGAGCGTTTATGGTATTTTTTGACACATTGTCAAAGGTTACATGCACCTTTGTTGTTTTTAGCCGGCAGTGACGTCAGCAATGAGCTCCAGTTCTTAGGACTGCACCAGTTGTCATAATAATGCTGTAGAACATCATATATGATCGTAAATATCCTCATAATAAGTCTTAATGTGCAAAAAAACAAACTTCTCCTTGAAACCAATTGCTTTTATTGACCTAAAAAGGAGCATCTACACATTCTGATACAGTAGGCGTCAATATTCACCTTTATAGTTGGCTTATGATCTGACAATTAACACAAAAAAGAAGTAGAGGAAGAGGAAGAACAAAAAGGTCAAGAACAAGCACAAGAACGTGAATAAGATGAACAAGAAGAACAAGAGGTAACAAAAGAAGTTTTTAACAGTTTTGGAGGAAAGTGTCATCTTCTAAAAAAAAGATTTCGAGGAGGTGTAAAGGAGTGATGTCAAAGCTATGAAATGTTAAATCATCTATCTTTGCTCACTACATCTTCCCTTCTTGCCCTCAGTGCATAGACTACATGTTAAGAACTTAATTGTTACGAACCAGTAAAATAAAAAGTATGTATATATTTAAAAAATGATTGGCTGTCTTACAGGTAGGCCATAAGAAACAGGTCATTATCGGCGACCTGTATCAGCATAAAAAAAATCCGCTCCAAGCCTGTGTCACTCTGATTATTTGTTTACAGTTATTGCTATGACTTTTCCAACTGTTTATTTGAATGGTTTTTGTTTACAAGGACACGTTACTTGAGGACAGTTTGCTGAGTCTGACGATAGGCTTAAATAAAACACTCATATTACAAACATGTGGATCTAATTTAACCTCCTTCACTGTACAAACCACAGTCAGGATGCAGGAGTCTATCGCCTGACAATTTTCAACTTAATTAAAAAGTGTTGATGACTGAAGGGAATGTGAGCGTTCAGATTTTTGTTGATTAGTCACACCAGCTGCAGTCCATGTAATCCCCCTCTAATAAACCTTCGCTCCCCTTAACCGAGATTTGAATACTTCAAGGGTTAATTTTTTTTCCTGGCAAGTTCTTTTGTTTACCTCCCTGGATGCAACTGAATCATTAAAATGACTACAATGGATCAAATGACCCTTGCTCATTGAAATTTACGGTGATATGAGATGCAAGTGCTGGAAAGCTGAGGTGGTGTCATCTTGAATCATGTGAACTTTCAGCCCGCTGGCACTCCTGGTGCCGAGAGGTCCTGAGGTTTCCTTCTTTAGTTTTCCTATCAAATCTTTTCACAACAGGACCTGAACATCAGGTCAGCGTGAACTCCATCAAGTTGTATTTACTCAGAAAGAAATAAAACAGTGATTGTCTAATAGCTGATGTCAGGGCAAAGCCGAATGGAGAGATGCCACTCAATCGGTACTGACTTTTATGATGTTGTGTGCTGCTGTTGCTTTTTTTCTCACAGCCTGGATGCTGGGAGGCGTCGGATGCAGGTGATGACAAACCATCATGAAGCTGGTTCTCGGTGCCCGATCAAATTGCCACGGAGCTGAGTTTAATATTCTCTCATTGAGTGTAAATGTTCATGAGTAGTCAGCCTGCCCAGCGGCGGTGCCACAGAATGCCGTCTGTATTTGTTTAGCAGGAATTCTCCTTGGAAACTCAGGTCAGAGAGTCTCATGCTGCTTGAAAAGAAGGAATCTAAAAGTGACAGCTCCATGTAGCGCTGAATATTTTGACTAAGTGTTTTGTTTTTTATTGTTATAATGCCCAGAATCAGAGATCGCATGGGGAAGTGTTTGATCCCTATTCCCCTAAAAGCTTTTTAAAGGTTAATTGATGATGAAATCCATCCAACAAACCCTCTCTAGCTTAAAAGATATTTTATGAATTTAAAAAAAAAAAAAGTTAAAACATGCCTCATGATGGGCTCCAAGGGTTATATGAAGCTCCAGAGAATGCAGAAGACCCGAATTTTACATGTTTCCTTAAGGTTTTCATTAATGTTGTATATTTATTTTATCTGTATCTTCTTTATGAGGATAACTAGCACTCTTTGTTTACTGGTTACTGTAAATGAGTTGCAATAAAGATTAAAAAATAAAAGCTAACAGACACGCTAACAACGAAAAGACATCTGTGGAAAAATTTCTGATCTGTGCCAAACTGTCCATGTGTTGTGCATCCTCTCACTGATGCATCTGCCAGCGTCTCTTTCCTGTTCAGCTGCCATCATCCAGACACAAATATTCCTAGTAATTTCTTAAACACTTTGAAGGAGACAAAATTGGGCTACTGGCTTTCTTTGTTTTAATTTATTATCATCAGCATCATGATGAAGGGTCTTTACTGGCAGCATAAAGTATTTATCTCTTCTGGCTGAAACCAGAATCCAGCTTTACGGGCCGAATATGTGTCTACATTTAGGACGTCAATCGGTTAAAATATTTAATTGCCATTAATCGCAGACTTTGAATATTGTGAATTGTTAACTTGTGATGATTTGCAAATAAATTACACATTTTTATCTGTTCTAAATGTACCTTTAAGGGTTAGGATTTGGGTTAATGTGTAGTTGTCCATGTGTCCCTGTTGCAAACCATCCAGTGTGAGGAGGAAGGCTCTCTGCATCAGCTGCATGCTTGGTCAACAAGTGGTATTTGAGACTCAATGTACTCCGTGGAAACTCAGTTCACATCAACAGGAAATAGAAATAACATTGTTCTTGACTAGAGAACCATCTGCCTGGGCTCTGAAGTTGAACTTTCCAATCAAAACACTCTTTCTTTAGTCATTTCTGCTCAAGGAGTTTGTTTCTGCTTGCCATCTACCATGTTACTGCTGCATTGCTTCCTGAAAAAAAAAAATAATAATAATATAATAAGTTCAAGGAGTTTCCAGACCAAAAAAAGAGAAATTTGATGTCTGCCAGGCTCTCAAACAAATGCAAACATACACACATCAATTATTCTAACACTGTCAGAATCTTGTTAATTATATGCCCTTCACTGCCTTAGTTTTGACACAAGCCTTCAAATCAAAAACAGGATGCTGGATTGTCAGCTGGCAACAAAACGTCAGTCAGGGCCCGTGTCCACCTTGTGGTTTCTGGGGGGCAGAAAAGCACCGGCAGTGCGCTCGGGAGTGCTGGAATGAAGCGCTTGTGTGCTCAGAGAATAAACCGCTGCACGTGTCATGTGTCTTGTCTCTGACAACAATATCTTGACATCATCGACACTGCTCTGTTTTCTATGTGAAACATTTTATTTTTCACTATTAACATCAAAAGTAGGATGATTTCCCTCATACTTTGTATGGATGATGAACTTATTAATAATAATAATAATAATAATAATAATGTCCCCACTTTTGAGTCTTTAATAATAAGACAGGGAGAAAGGAGGACGTCGGTGCATGTCTCCATAGGAGACATAATACAGTGGAGGGCTGGTGACATTACCAGCACCTCTCTGAAAAGTTGCAAAGCAACATTATATTTTCCATTTATTTGTCTTAGGCTCTAAGAATAATGTTTAGAAAGGTAGGGTTAACACTGATTTTTATATATCCTGTCCCCATTTTGACAAATTTTTAGATATTCCACATTTCATCGTCTTTTTTTTTTTTTTTAATTAAATTCTGCAATTTTTAGAGGGTGTGTGCATTTAGGACATCATGGGGCCCTTTGTAATCAGTCTTGGCTTTCGAACACTTAACTGTGCATACACTGCATTGGTCTTGGCTCATATGTCTGTGTCTGACCTTTTGCTAGGCCTCGTGGCTCAACGCTGCACTAAAACAGCGAGAAGTTCCATATCCAAATTGTCAAAGCGAATAGAAGATAAACTGCCTGTTAGAGCAAACTTTGGAGCTTTCAGCAGCTCCTCTGTGCTCAGTGTGAACATCAGAGGATAAAGCAGCCACTGTCTCGAAGGGCAGCTGTTTCCTTCCCCGCTGAATTTCCTCGGAAGGTGATGTATGAGCTGGCCAGGAGGAGAAATGCAGAGGTCTTCCAAGAGGAAAAGGCATGAGGTCACAGTAGCTGCTACCACTGGTGTTTCTTGCCTGGATCGTTGCTGTTATCCTCTGCCACCTAACAACAAGCTCAACATGTGTGAAGGATTACAGCAATAGCAGATAATCAATAAAATTCACGACACATATGATGTGATGGATGCCTCACCGCTGCCCTCTGCGCTCACATCATCATTAGTAGTCATGTTGACCGGGGTGATCCATCCTGATCACCAGTGAAGGTGTCAGACGCAAGTCGTTGTAGCCAAAGTGCTGCAGCTGAGTCTCCCCCTTCACACCATTTCCCTTCTCACTGAACCGTAGCTTAACTCCCTCCGTGTAAGAATAGGATGTCTAGGTCACAACAAGACACTTGACTGATGAGGGCAAGAGGAATGGTTTCGGTTTACCGCCGGCCAGAGGGAGTCCCAGCAGAATTTAAAAACACCACATGGGCACAGTAGGATGCTAAGTGTCCGTCTTTGAGGCACAAACAGTGCAAGATTCTTGACTGGCAGTGTGGTTATTCACGAACACCAGGGGAGCTGGATGATCGATCCCAGTTTAAAGTCTTCAAAAGCTCTGGATGGATGTTGGCATTTATTGTGATAAATGCAGTGAGTGAGTTATTGAGGGCTTGATTGCTGCCCTGCTTCCCAAATGGCTTAAGTATCTGTGTCGGGCCAGTTCTGATTACCAGACACTGACCGAGGACAGTACTTATTTTTCCATTCACATCAGCATTTTGATGTTATTTGGAAAAGTACAATGCTTGTGTATATCATATTCTGTCAACCCAGGCAGAAAAAAACATTGATTATTTGCCATATGCCGAGAAATATATCAGTAAATAAGCCAATCAGTAACTGATATAGTGCACAATACCCAATTTTTATATTAAAAACAGTATATCATGTGATTTGAACAACAGTAATGTGTTTAACAGATTGTTTCCGTGGATGTTTGGTTAGCAGGCCTATCGTTGGTAAATGAATCCTTGTGTTTATATAAATAGTGAGAGTGTGTTCTTGACTTGTGTACTCACCTACTGTCATTTGCAATTTATGAAGTATATTTCACTGTGGCAGCACCTTGTCAGATACTGATCCCTGGTTGTAGCTTATTTATCAGGATCTGTTAAAGGAACAATTTTCCATTTTGAGGGAAACTTTCCAAGAGGAGGAAGATAGGAACTAAAGGTCAGGATGTGATTAGCCTAGCTTAGAAGAAATCTGGACTAAGTAGGAGTCAGCTGGCCTGTTTTTAAGGGAGCTTCCAATGACCTGTTTTGAGTCACTTTTTTTCTTTTTTTTTTTTCAACTTGTGCATTAAATAACGAGTTGAAATGCAAAGATTGGGGCGGAGTCAAAATATTGCAAAAACAAAACAAAAAAAGGTTTTGCAATCAAAGAGACAAAAATGCTGACAGATAAACAACACGGAAAAATATTCCTCTATTAAATATTTGCAATTTCCAATGTGGTTTTATGTTGTTTGAGGTTTGATTGGCACCTACGCATTTAGCATCTCCTGTACTCTTCATCTCAGTGAACCAACTCATAGGGCCTGATTTACTAAGATCCAAAATGCAGAGCACTGAATTGTGTGTGCTTCTGTCGTGCCAAAAATGTTGACACAGATGTTAAAAAAGCATTCTCTATGCATTCTTTCAGGTTGCCTGTGCCTCCTCATCACTCCAATAACAGCAGCCGTCTGTGCGCAACTCTGGGCATATTAACACTTCCCTCTCATTTGTATGAAAAAATAAATATAGATATATATATATATATACATATGTAATGTATACGTGTCTGTATATACGTAAATATAGACACAAACTGCAGTTACAGACTTGATCAATCTCAATGCTTGTGCTAAACTAATGTATTTTCTCCTTCCTATATTTTGCTCACTCAGGTAAAAATGCCCCATGTTGCTTATTCATTAAGGGAAAGGTGCTGAATTGACAATGTGTGCCGTTTTGCATGTTTTAAAGATGCAAACCTCATTGCACACCCTTAGTAGATCAGTTTGCACATTTGCTTGTGGATGATATCAAGTTTGCATATGTTTTTATACATGCAAACCTTAAGTAAATCAGGCCCCTAGTTTTTTCCTTAACGCTAATAGATGGAGACAACTTGTTAGGATGGGGGCAACAAAATAAGTGGGATGCTCCGAGAACACTTGTTTGGAATATTCCACTGGTAAACAGGTGATAGTATCATGATTGTGTATGAAAGGAGCGTTGTGGAAAGGTTCAGCGGTTCACAAGTAAAAATGGAAAAGGATGGATGAGGTTCAGGTTATGTCAGTCAGTCCAGTTTGAACCCAGTGTGTTTTTGTTTTTTTTGTTTTTACTGCTAGCATTGAAACTCATCTTACTAAATAACATACACATGGATGAGGATGTACAGATCTTGTCCTAAAAAAGATTTTAAGAGGAATTTAGTTCTCCTTCCATTTGTCTTCATGTGTACTTTAGTTTGTTTACTGCAGAGAAATAAATCACTATAAGTTGTTCTCAGGTAGAAACAACATCTCCATTCTGGGCTCCACAGCGCCTCCATCAGGGCTCACCCAGACCCCTTTTATCTCCCATAATACATCACTGCATCAGCTCTGTAGACAAGGAGGCCTCGTTCACGACTGGACACATCATTGGCCTGATTTACAGAGCTGCTAATGAGGGGAGGAAACCACTTTGCTTCACATGTATCCGAGGATTACAGCACACGGTGAATGGGAACATTCAGTCGTTGGGTTCCTGAGTGCAGCTGACGCTGATGGGAAAGTTCCTGAGGGACAAACTGCACATGGCTCGCCTGGCAGCGATGGATGATTATGTGTCAACTGCTTGAAAAACAGCTATTTTCAGGATATTGTACTCGATCCAATCATGCATGGTAATTTCAGTCAGTTTTTATTGGAAATTGAGAGCTCCTGTACGTTTCTGAAGGGTAATTGGAGTTTAAATGCTCAATGTCATGTTATTACTTGTGATTTTCGCCCAGAGATGTTTTGCTTCTTCACAGTGATGCATTCATGAGCTCTTACTGTGTGCTGTGGTGCAAAATTAAAAAAGGGCATCATTATCATTAGAGATCATTATTATAATCATGATATCATTTTTCTAAATGAAGAAGTATCTAACTTTTAATAAAAACTATATAGAAATGGGCACAACCATCTGCGAAAAATGTCTATCAGGAAAAAACAGTAAACTGAATGTCAGGCATATTTTACTCCCGTGAAAATTACGACGGTGTCTCCCGTCGGCAGCCCTAAAGGTGCTCACCACATCTATCTTGACTTAATCTGGTTTACAGGCATGTTAATCTCAGCAGTGGGGCAAGAATCCAACCAGACCAAATAAATCAGAGGGTTCGGATTAATGCATAGTCGCGGTGGAGTGTTTGAGAAGAGCCACTGTTAAAACAGAGAGGGGCACCACAACTCAACACCTCATTAATTTGGACGTGTCAGCTGGAAATACCATCGAGAAAAGTCGGCTCTAAACATGATCGCGCCGTCTCAGGATTTACAGCTTGCACCTTTAACTCCCAATCTGCAGAGACATACTTTTACTGAAAGCAGGACTCAGACATAAAAGAAAAAACAGAAGATTTATCACCTTAATTGACTTAAACTACAGTGTAAGCAATGTTTGGCATTTTGAAGCAATGTATTCTTAGCTTATGAACCTTTTTACACCTTGTTGCTGAGTGCTCATGGCTGTCAAGTTTCTGTGAAACACTTTAAACTTTCAATTGTCTATCAATAAAGTTTTTGGTGGTCTTTATCATTCTGATCAGCCATGACGGCTCTCACTTGTAAAGAATAATGCCAAGTTTTTATCTTATATTCTAAACAAAGACTGATGAAACAATGAAAAAACTTCCCCCTGATAAAAGCACTAAAAGTTCCAGTACTGATTGATTACTGGAATCCGATATTTGGTCATTTGTATTAATTTCCTGAGTATCTAAAAATTCTGTGTATGAACCAAAAACTGTTGTTAAGGTTCTTATAGAAACATTAGAAAGATTTTTCTAAAAGAAGTTTGAAGTTTCATCTTTGCTGAATTTTGTAATGCTAAATTAAAACTGGTGACAGTAAAATATAACAGTGTCTATGCAGTTCTGTGTGAAATTAAATTTTTAAAAAAGGGCTTCACTGCTTTGTTCATCGGTATTCTAGTTTATTCCAAATTCATCTTTGCCAAAATATTGTTAAATGCCAAAATTTGGTCTCATTTTTTATACAGAACCAAGTCCAAACCCTTATCAGATGCATGTGTTGATCAGAAGACATGACTGTCTTGAGTCTGGGGTTGTTTTGTTTTTGTTTTTGTTTTTTGTTTTTTTGCTGTGCTGGCCATATGCATTATGATTTTAGGTCTGTCCGTCCCTTTATCATGAACATAAAATCT
>JAQLOL010000026.1:25144159-25161872 GCA_029783665.1 Naso thynnoides
AAATTATGAAGTTTGAATTCAGTGCCATATCTTCCCTTGGGTAAAAATCAAACAAACTACATTCATATTATTCCATATTTCATGTCCACTCATCCACTCCACATGTAACGTTACATCATCCTCTTCAAAACGTGTATCTGACGGGTTTCCTCTGTATCAATAGAAAATTAAGTTTACAAAACATTATTTTCCTATACTGTATAACCAAAGACTCAACATGCTTCATTATGCCTAAAATAATCTCTCTTTAAAAAGTGTCAATGGTAAAATAAAAATAAGAATCTCTCTGAATTAATGATAGAAATATTATGTATTCTGTATTAACCAATCAATAACACATTTATCCTGGCTCAGGACTTTTTTCTGTAACGTTAATTCATCTATAATGTATGGAATTGTTTTCACGGGTATGAACCCTTTTCTCTCCCTCTATGTCGGTCTGTCGCATGGATGTATTATAAGAACTAGGTCTTATAATACATCCATGGTCTGTCGTCTCTCTGCTCTCTTCGTCTTTCGCGCACCGCAGCAACGTCACAGGCAGGTGGTGACTCCAGTGTTGGTTTTTCAAAATAAGGCTATTTGCAGCGTAGCGCCACATTTCATGGGAAAAACACCATGTTTTATGCCAAAATTCACATATATTACAACAACTTACATTGTTTCAACAAATTTAAAAAATAAAAAATAAATTTAAAAAATATATTCTGAAGGTGTGGCGGCTTTTATTATGCCGTGGCGGTGCGCCACGATCAATAGCATGTAGCGGAAACCCTGCAGTTTAACAAATACTTGGGTATGTGATTTTATTCATATTTACCATGCAATATCGCAAACGCTGCTGTCAGTCCCATAGACGAACATGACAGCGCAGTGTGTGTTTGGAACTATACAAGCTACAAGAACCATGTGACCACCCTGTGGTGAGATCAAAGAGTGTCACAACTCTTCTACCCTTAGGGCACTGGTCAAGCCAGTCTATGCATCAACGCAAGCGTAAAAACGTAGGTGCTGATTGGCCGAAGAGGAGTCCTGTGTATCTGAGCTCGATTGCTCTTCCTTCATCCTTCAAGTACCCGGATGTCTGTCACAGTAAATTGAAACTGAATTTTGAGAACCGAATTTGAATTGTGAGAACTGAATGTGAAGATGTATAGAGAGTTGGATTTTCAGTGAGGATCAAATTTAATTGGATTTCAATTTCAAATTATACTATTCAGATACAGTTTTTCAATGCAATGATTCAAATTAAACAATACAATTTCAAATTATGTGATTCAAATTCAATTTTTCAATTCAAATATTCAAGTTTAGCAATTCAAATTCAAATATAAATGATTCAAATTCAGCTTCTGGTGGCACATATTTCAGCCCATACACCAACGTCTGTATGGGCTGACGTCGGTTACACGGCTGGTGTTGTAGTCTTTATAATTATGTATTTTCACAAGCTAATACATCAACCATAAAAAAAACTAATCTTCCTTTCCCCTTTGACTACTGTTCATATTTTTTTCCGTACTAAGTTCCCATGGGGTCCACTGCAAGGGGTGTGACTTAGGCACTCTACGAGACCGTGGGTAAGGGTTAGCTGTCAAACATAAAGTTCCATCTACATGTTTTAGCATCAAATTACTAATAAACAAACAAATCAGACAAGTTAATCTTTTAACATTCAACAGCAAAAATGTATTTGACATGTATTTTATTAGTTTGGCACATGAACCATCCAATAACACGAAGGTGGCAGAATTTATGAGCTGTACTGCAGCCCGCCACCAGGGGGCTATCAAGGCATTCTGACTCCACTTTTGAGAAGCTGTCGTATCGTCCATCTTTATTGACTGTGTCGAAAGTGTCTGTTCAGTTTTAATACTCACTGTGACAAAAAGACATACTGATGTCCAGACCATAAACCAGACAAACTCCTGTGATTCTAGATATCAAAGTGCCCCATAAATTAAAAGAAACACAATGTTTTTTACATATACATCTTACTGTGTTCTGTCAAACCTGAAAGGTCATTTTAAAGTGAACCACTTCATCCTTCATGAATTGATTGGCTCACTGTTGCTTTAAGGCCAATGTAAATGGACTTGGATGTAGTAAAAACGTTCTATGGTAGTTTTTTCAAATCTCGTGTGATGCTGCCTTAGGGTAGAGGTCTAAGAGGCAACAGGGCCACAAACTGGTCAAGTGTAAATGGATGCTTCCACTTAAGCCGCATATTTCATCACTGGTTTCTGACCAAAACATTTGATCTCCAACCACAACAGCAGAAACCCCTGAACATTTAACCACGTTTTTGTATGCAAACTTCCCCGAAATGAGTGAGAAAAACAAAACTTTGAAAACTTGACATCTTGTTACTGTTACACGTGTTTTGTTTTTAGGCACACTGTCAGTGAATACTGATACACAACACGAGCAACATCCATGGAGAAATTAAACACAAATCAGATACAGAATTGAGCATAATGTTCCAACAATGTGAATGCAGCCTCAGTATTTTGCCTCGGGAGGTGCAAAACACCAACCAGGCGCCCTCACATCCTTTTCACTAAAACCTCAAACTCCAGCAGTCACGACTCAGTCAGTCTAATCATCCACTGCTCAGACGGTTTCAGTGCAACACGTCTGTGGCTTTAGCATTCTGTTTTCAGTTGTCTGGCGGCCGTGTACAGCTAGAGGTCATTTGTACACACATTTATTTTTCAGCGTCCGGATGAGGTGAAAACAGATGGTTACCCCTTACAGTGAATCAAGGCAGTGTTGCATCATGACTCAGCAGCCCAGGGCCGTGAGTTTGATGAAGGAAAAGAGGCGTTGGGGGAGTTCAGTCCCCCACAGCGGCTCTCCTAATTATGAAGTTAAATGTCAGACATTACTGAGGGAATTTTAATTAAAGAGTTCATTTCCAAAATACTGTCCATCTATTTTGGAAATACGTGGAGTCACTTGTAATTCTTCTCCCAACGTGTGAAAGACTGTTCTTGTTTTGTCAAGCAAAGGCTTAAGTTGCTGATTATCTGTTTAAAAAGGAACCAAAATGTTTTGATTTTGTGAGATTTACTGTTGTTGGCAGTAGTCAGAGCTTTCTTTAAAGTGATCATCTCCATAAATGTCATTTAAATAATTGTTAAAGACACTTCCAGCAGCTGATTGAGGTAAAAGAACTGCATATTTACAGTATTACATACTGGGTGTCTGTGCTTTATTGTCTCTACAAATGCAAACTAAGCATTTCCCAATGCCGCAGCTTTACATAAAAGCATTAAACTGACAAACAAACAAACAAACAAAAACAACTTTTAATTTCAAGATCAAGCAGTCACATGAAATGCAACATATTTTTCAGGAGATTACCACAGCCATCAGTTATTTACAGTATTTTTGGACAGTATATCAGTTTGAAATATTACAGGATGTATTGCAACAAGAAGCAGCAGCCACAATGAGCTGTGAGATGAAGAGCTGCTGTCGACAGGCTGCATCCTTCAGCTTCTCATCCAAGTCACAATCTCCTTTCAGTTTCACTGTCCTGCTGTCTGCGGACTGATGCTGAGTGCACATCAATTCAGGGCTCCACCAAAAGAGAAGGAGGCTGATTATGTGATTCTTTTTTTAATGCAATACTTGGGTTTTTTGAAAGTAAAAGTCCCACTCTCCAAATCCTACTTAAGTACAGAAGAACATCAAGGAAATGTAGTGAAAGTATCAGAAGTAAAGGAAAACACTCATTCTGCAGAAAAATTGTTGCTATCTGTGCAGAGCTAGTTTTAAGTATTTTATGTATATACCTGTTTTTTGGCTTTTCTCTAATCTTTGCTTTTCCTGAAATATTGGATCATTTTACCTGTTTGGGTCTTCCATAGTTATTGAAATAAAACCATGTGAACAGGACATCTGAAATGTGACAAGGAGTCACAATTGTAAACATGTTTGTGAGACAAAAGACAAAAGAGTTTAGGCTTACTGAGAATCAATAGAGACTGTGAGGTTGCGCATCTTCCGGATACTCAGTCCTAAAGTGCAACATACTTTGACTGTTTCGTGGAGTATTGCATTATTTGTAGTAAACACAAGACCCATCGTCGAGTCCAAAACTACCAAGCATAAACTGCCTACTAGTGTACCTGCAGACATGAAAGTAACCTATAAGAGGAACCTATAAGAGGAACGTACTGTGACTTTACCCAAATTTATATTGTCTCACTGTGTTTAATGTTATACTCTTAAACTCAGATACCTGTCATAGTAACTGAAACAAAGCTTCTGGTTGAGTCAACCTCACCAATGATTCACTACACAAAGATCAGATCATAAAAGTAAAGATTTACGTCCTGTTAGCCAGAAGATTTTTTTCTCATGAATCAGTGCTCAAAACACAAAGTTTAGAAGTTTTATTGAGGTTGGATGCAGATGTGAAAGTTGACTCACTGTCAGATCGCAGCAATCAGCACAAAAACTGGGCTAAATTAAAACTTACTTTTATTAAAAATGTCAAAAGCTTTTACTTTGAAATATTAAAGTTTAGTTTTAACTATCTACATTTTGGCAGCACTACATCAATCAACAGTGTAAGTGAGTGTGTGTCAGAATTTGCATGCGGCGCCGCCTCTGTAAAAGCAGCTCAGCGTGGTCGGGGAAATGTCAGAAGTTTAAAACCCTCATGGCAAAAGTCTCAAAGTCCAACAAGTCTACAGGCGAGGCAACGCGGTCCAAGAGCGGCGATGCGCGACTTGGCGTGAGGGTGATTAAACAGTGCAGCAGTGAAAGAGGAGTGACAGAATGCTCGCTGATGAAGGCCAGACAGTGAAACGGTTCCTCGATGGTTTTGTGAGGTGAAGCAGACCCAGTGACTAAAACATATTACATGATTACACTGTAGTGAAGAAAGAGAAAGGGGAAGTTTTACAGCTCAAACTGAACGGACTTCACTGTTCACATGCAGCGATGCCTGAAACCAGAATGTTACACATATAATCTGGAATTAAGTGCAATGCTGTTTGCCTTGAATAGTGTTGCTGACAGATGGAAAGTAAGAGTTTTATAAACTTTCTGTCGACAAAACATACTTTAAATTTTAGCGTGAAAACTTTTAAGTAAATCATTTTGTAACACAGGTCACATGGGGTGAAAGAGTGTCTGCAGAGGACTCAGAACAGCAATTACAGATTTAAAAAGTAGCACAGGGATTGGATCCAAACTTAATTTAATTTATGCTGTATTCTCAAATGTAGTGATGTAATGCCACTGAGGAGCATATAGCACACATGTCATCACTGTATGATGCAGTCTTAAGTTCCAGAGAGGAATTAGTAGCAATATTTAAAAGCTTCACTTGGCAAATCGACTACATCTGATGACACAAAGCTGATGTTTTCAAATCAGTTCAGCAGCAATAAAGAAGTGATTTATTTTCACTCACAGTGCTACTTTTGGTTTTAAGAAGCACATAATTTTACAGTGGGATGATTTGAATTCAAACAGATGTAATATATCTAGACACTGGAGTTTTTGTGTTGAAATAAAGTATTTTTCATTGTTGCTGAAATAAGGTTTTGGGGAAAATTTGGAGAAATTGGAAAAAAACAACTGATTATCTACGTGACATTTTTTTGTTTGTTTTTTGCAATTTCTTGAGTGCAAAGGAGAAATTTGTAACTTTGGCAATAATTTGTTTTAAACACTCAAAATGTGATCTATCATTAACGGTATGTGACTATGTCTGATGTTTTTTCTAGACGTCTGCCTAATTTAGCATGCTAAACAGCTAGCTCCTTCACTTCCTGTCTTAATTGCTCGTTAACTCATTGTAACACTTTATTCAAACTCAAATGAAACAAAAGAAAGCAAAAGTTACTACAAACGAATTGTTTTTGTCGTTGTTGTTGTTTTTTGTTTTTTGTTTGTTTGTTTGTTTCAGGTTAGATGACCATCCTCTCGCTCATCAACCTCTTAATGCCCCTGCTTGTCGTGAATCCTAGTTGGAGCTCTTGCAGACTAAATCATCTTGGTAACATAATCTATGGTGTCAAACTGGCATCAGTCAAGGCAGTGTTCAGTCTCGATCCAGCCTCCAGGAGGCTGCAGAGCCCAGTTACATTGCCATCTCCCCAAGATATCCCAAATGCTCAAAGCTGCTGGTCCAGGTAGATGGAAAAGCTTGAATGGCTAACTGAACTAACAAGCTAATGAAAGCTACTAGCTAAAGCCATAGAGAGCTACAGCAGTTTGGGTTACTGTGGAGACATGCTGCCCCCTATCATTTTTAACAGATTGATCCTTTAAAATACTGTATAAGTCAGAGCCACAGTGGGGTCAAAGCTTTTTCACTTGATGAACTCCAAATATCCAGACTGAGACTGAATCGATTCAGTTTGGGACCCCTGATGGGAGTAAAGAAATGCCAATGTCAAAAGGTACCACTTTGCTGTCATGAAAAAGTGCCTTCTGGGCCTGTGGCTTCATTATATTAAAGCAGTGTCCTCAGCAAAGTGACACAGATTGTTGTGGTCAATACTTCACCTCACACTGTGCTCCCTGCTGGAGGGAAATCAATGAAAATAAAACCACAGGACACAAACTGCTGCAAAGGTAAATCATCAGTGAAGTCATCCATGCGTGTGGTTCCATTTCAGATGTCCTCACAGCCAGTTTGACTTACAACAAAAATAAATAAATAAATGGCCTTGCTGAGATTGGAACCAGAGGACTTTTGTTTTTTAGAAGTCCACGTTGATGTCATTCAGCAATGATGCCAACTCCATCCAACCTGGTGAGGATAAGGGAGCAACAGTGGACTCAGAAGTCTATAAACGATGCTTTTCACTTTATGGAACATTCAGATTTTTTTTCACACCCAAAAACATCTCAATATCCAATAATATCCAATTATTTTTGCTTTTATTCAACATGTTTCTAGTCAGGCCTTGTGTCTAGTTCCTATGGGGAAATGTCGTGATGGGGGGAGTAATTGGTTTTCCAGCACTTAACTGCAAATGGGCTTTTTGTGAAACTAAAAGGCGTCTAAAAGATTTAACTCCCTAAAAATCATTCAAATTAAATCAATATGTTGCTTCCTGCTGCAAATGGATTCAAGTGTTACTTTATTTTCACAGATAAAAGCTTTTATCAGTAGCTTTTAGTAGCTAAGTAGAAGTGCATTACAGAAAAATTAAAGAAAAGGAAGCAGAGCATGCTAGCAAGCTTGCAAAGTGTTGATAGTTCTCTGAGTTTCTCTTTATTCTTTTTATACATGGATGCTTACTTTTGCATGGCGTTGTGCTTACGGGATTGTATATTATTTTATTCAGTAAAGTATTATCAAAGAGGAGGTGAGAGAAAGGCTTTTCATGCTAGCAAGCTTGCTAACTGTCAGCTTTCAAGTTTAAAAAATTTTACTTCTACCTTTGTTCTCTCTCATAACTGTCAGCAAACTATTTCCTTTTTGTGGAGAGGTTTGTAAGAAGGTTAAATAAAAGACAGTAATTAATCACATCTAACATCGTGTAAGCCTCTAGTTGGACCTGGCACTGTCAACATTCTTTTCTAATAGTTATCAGTGTAATTTTGCAAAGTTCTTCTGTTTTTAAGTCAAAGATTTGACGGTTTATAAGCTGCTGTGATCTGGTGTACACATGCAATTTTATAAAAAGTCGAAATGCATTCCCCGGCCACTCTCTACTTTCTCTTTTGAAACAAATTTGCCCTCCACCTAAACATGTTTCCTCCAGTCGTGCCTTTCCATGACAACACACAGTAGTGTTAGCATAAAAATGGATTAAACTAAGTCCTGCTGTAGTGTGGGGGAATTGACTGGAGAACCTGCAGAACAGAACATGTGTTTGGCTCGCACAGATGAGGTCAGTGTGCTGCAGACTCACTAGACCCCTCCGGCGTGGAGCCGAAACACAGAGAGCTCTCTGGTCAGGAGCTAGCTGAGAGCAATAAATTGAACGTAAACGGAACCAACTCAAAGGGGAAACTATTCATCCCAGCCCTATAACTCTTCCTGCTCCTTTCCCCCCTATTATATTTTATGTCCAAATGTTCTCGCACTGATTGCATTAGCAGGCCCCAAAGAGGCCTTGGAAGAACAAAGCCGTCATAGCTGGAAGGAGACCCAGCACAGAGGAGGAGGAGGAGCCCCGGGGTCTGGACGGCACAACGCAGGGCTACATAATGAGAAAAGGCTCTAGTGTCATCTTGTAAATGACTTCTCAGCACACACTTCAAGTTTTCAATGGGTTTTGGAGTTGTTGTTTCATCTTTTCACTGCAGTTGTACCTGTTTTGTTTGACCGTGTTTTCAATACACTTCATTTATATCTTTTATCTTGTGGAACTTCTGTTTTATTCTCTATAAATATCTGTGTGATTTTTTAAAGTTTGTTAAAATACTATTTTTCTTATCATTCCACTGTTTGTATTAGTAGATTTGCACTTTCAATGTAAACTCAAAATTTACTCCTAGTAGTACAGGTACTTCAAATAATGTCTATGCTTGTTCTAGCAGTGTTAAATGCAGTAGTAGTAAAGGCTGTGGTCACGCGCGCGGGAACATATTTTCGCCACAGAAGCACCAGTAGGTACACCATGTTTTCGTGGCAACGTGTGTCAAGTGATGTGTCTCACTGTGATCACCTGTCTGCACACACTTACACACTTTATTCTCCTTCCATTCACAGCAGGTCACACGTTACATTCTACTTTCTCTTCTCGTCAACAACCTGACTGTCAGCCATAATCAAAAGAAATCTCATCTTCAAGATCATCTTCAGAATAAAGAAAATGATTACACACTTTATTATATAAAAGGAAATAACGTGTGTTCTTGACAGAACAAGTATAAAGAAGTATTACATTTTTAAAGACTACAAGAATAGTCTACATTGTATCAACTTAAGATGTTTAAAAATACATTTTACATTTTTTTAAACTAGCAAAAGCAGCTGTGCATCGAAAATAAGTAGAATCAGTTCATCACGTTTCTATTCCACTCTGCGTTAGCGGGGTTTGCAAAGTAAATATGCTTAATAATAAATTGTTTATTTGAGCTGCAACTTAGTGTGCTACCTTCAAAACAACTCAGTTTGCTGACCGGATCAGCCCCAGTCTGTGCATGCGTTCTGTAGCACAAGAGCTTTCCGTGACATTCAAAGGATCATTCAGAAAACCTCCATACAAGCTTCGAATGTGACAGAAATTGCATGATGATAGGTACAGCCTAACATTGTAATAAGTGTGATTCATTAAAACCGCGGCGTTCCTTCACTTCCCTCAATGTCGTCATTATGTTGCAGAGTTCATGGACATTATCGGCATGCTTTGTTATGACTGAATCATGGAAATTGCTGCAATTATCTGTCAACCAGATCCTCTTCATGTTTACAACCTTAAAGCCCATGTTTTTCCTCATTCCATTCACCCAGAGGAGATGGAGAGGAAATTTCAATATGGCTTCCATCAAGTCAGAGAATAAATTATTCTTAATTGCTTACAGAGTGCAGTAACGCTGGGGGGACATTGTGGGAAGTCAGCGGGGGCTGCAAACTGATGGTGACCATAACAGTGAACAGTTAGTCACGTACTACATAAAGGAAGAGGGTAAAAGTATTAAAAAGCTCTATCTAATGCATAGAACATGACTTTTTTCACTAAAAAGTCCATGCCTTGTATACAAAACCAACCTTTTATTATTCTTGTTTTTTTTTTTTTTTGGCAGGTGTTGTTTATTCTCAGCTAATGTTCTGTACTGCCACCTGCTGTGCTGGAGGGAAACTTGCAAACACATTAAACAGGCCCGGCGGTTATTCCTCTCATCATCATTACCACCAAATTTTTTATTAAGAAAGGTAAAAAACATGGGAGATTTGCAGGAATATATTTAAATGGGAGGACATTGAGACTGAGGTAAAATAAGGGAGGACCTCTAGGAAAAACGGGAGGGTTGACAGTTCTGATACAGCACATATCATTCCTATTTCCACTGCAATAGGTCCGATGGAGAAATACTAAAGAAAACAAAGTATTAAATACTGTATAAATATAGATCTTAAAATGCACTTTAAATACCAGAGAAAAATGTTTGGCATACAGAACAAAAATGTCCAGTGTAAATACGATGCGCTCCCCTTAATGGCAGCATATATAGAGAGAATTTAGAGGCACGTTTAAATTGAACAATTGGACTGTAGTTCTGCTAGAGAGAATTTCACTACATGCTTCAACTCAGAGACCAAGGTAGTGATTATTCAATAGTGTCTAAAAGGAAAAAAAAAAGAAACTTTTTCCTAAACCAAATGTTTCTTATTTGTCATTTTTTAAAAAGACATCTGTCAACAAAAGTTAATTTGTCAACGATGACAAGCCAACCATCCTGCCGGTGGTTTTGTTTATTTATTATCATCTCTCAGGAACAAACCATGAACAAGACATATTTCACAAGAGACCACATGGAACCACATTCTACGAACCACAAGATGAAATGTATGATTTCAGCTACGTGTTGATGTGTTCAGATAATTGGATATGGAACACTGTGTTTTCCATCCAAACGGTAACGGGAGTTGGTTTTCTGCGAAAGAAGCAGCAGAGAGTGGGGAGTTGGATTGTTTCACTCCTCCGCTGTTAAGCACCATAGGTGTGGCACCCTAATTGAATTTTCATTGCCCACTTGCCTTGTAATGGCAAGGTTTCCTTTTTGGAACTAAAACTTGCCAATGGTGCAAAATACAGAGCTCTGAGGCCACAAAGTGAGGTGCTGCTTCAGACTTGATGTTTATGTACTTGGAGGCCTTTGGCCTCTGTAAGCTAAATCCTCTCTACCTGCAACTGGGAAGCCATGTCAGTGTGGATGGCAATTTGTTTTTCCACTTCTCTCAAGGTATGTGGTTACATCCAAGGTGACTTGCCTTACGCCTGAATCAAAGACACAAATGTGAATTTGCAGTAGTAGTCTGTGGAAGTCTTAATATATTTTAGCTTATTCTGACGCTGTGGTCTGAGCTGCATCTGTGCTGAGCAGCTCCAGGAATGTTCTTCAGTGCTTGTGTTATTCCCTTTTCAGTTCGCTCCTTTCCAAATGCAAATTAAATAAGCTTTTATATGACTGACATCTTCTCTGGCGCTGTCTGTACTGGCTTGATACAGTAACCTTCACACATCTGCAGCTTTAATAAGATTTAGAAAGAGGCTATGAACATTATTTTGAAGTATATAATTTGATCCAGATCTGATACTGAAAATTGGCAATTGGGGATTTATAGTTTTTCTCCATGTTCAGCGAGACTGAATTCTTTTATTAGCAAGCGTAACATATTAAAAAGTTTAAATTTGGTCATCTGGTGGAGAAAACAGCAAAGTCTCCAATGTGCCAGTAAAATTAGCACCTGTATGTGACTTTTCCAAGGTCATTTTCTGGCTTAAGTCCCAGCCAATGCACACAATTGCAAGATAGCTCTGGTCACTCTACTCACAGTAATCCCATCATTTAGCTTGATCACAGGTAACAGGATAAGTGTAGCAATGGATGTGGCAGTTGAAGGACTGAGCCTGAACTAGAGACCAGGCTGTTTGAATCATCAGCGACACATTCTGGCTGCAAACTCGACTGTAAAGAAATGCCAGAGAGCACACCTACTGGATCTGGCTGAACATGTGATTAGCACTGGCGGCTAAATTAAGAGCATGTTGGCTCACAGAAGTAACAGAAAGCTGCTTTTTCCAAGGACAGCATGGCCCCATACCGCACACATGGATGTCTAATACTCATGAGCTGATCTGAACTACTGTTTTTTTTGCAAACAGCATTTTGGACTGAGGGATGATGAGCATCATGTTTCAGAGTTTGGTGTTAAAACTGAGTGATTTAGTGTTGTAGAAATGGGAAAATCCAGAGTGGGTGTCATGTGGTGCAAAGCGTTCTGATGCAAAGTGAGATCTAAATGTATGTGGACACTAACAACTTTGGCTAACATATTTATAAGTGTTGGTTTTTAAATTCCTCACAATCTAATCATGCATAACTTGGGAATATTTTTTCTCTAAGGGTGACACCCATGCATTTTTGGATTTGTATCATCCGTATCAACGTTAAATTTGTAAAACTATGAATCCAAGCTCTATTGAAAGTGAATAATGATTGGTATAGATAAAATTAAACAATTTTTTGCAACAGTATGAAACTTTTTCACCTTAAATTAACAGTTTTAAAATCTGTTTAAAGTCAGAGTGAGCTGTCACAGGTTTTCTGGACTTTCTGTCAGCCACTCGGCCCCTCTGTAGCTTGTTTCTTCACTTTGTAACTTTAAGCCGCACCCCATGGTTTTGAAAAACTGAAACTTAACTATCTACGTTACTGTGTTGCACAAAGCAGTAACTTAAGTGAAACCGGTTCATATTTTATTGAGAAAATGTCCTCTGGTTTTCTCTCTTACTGCTGGGCCTCAACTTTGTGATTCAAGGAGGTTCCTGAAAGCAACATGTAGGCTTTCTGCTGCAAATCATAGCAGCTGCTCAGTAGCACTGGGAGTGTTGGTGCTTTGCCCGCTATCAGAGGAGGTTTGGCTCTCCAACAGATGGAGGTCCAGCACTGGAATGGACACTGGAACCAGATCCAAGTGAGTGGACAATGAAACTGGACTCAACTGTCTGTACTTACTTCATGATTAGGTTGTGGATACTGCAAAGAGGATGCTGATGGAAGAGAGAAACTGTGACCAAGCAAGAGGACTGACAAGAGTTATCTCAGACTGGCAACTAGTTGTTGGGACAGCTACTATATGCTAAATTAAGGGCTGCAGACAGACAAAAACCTGAACTTGTTGCTGTTGAAAAGTAAGAAGCTGCTTGCATGTTGTGGCTCTTGCCGGATGTTTGCCTCTGGGAAAATATACCTGTAATGTTGGAGGGGTGCTAAATCACACAAAAGATGAATTCCCACATTTTAAAAAGCTTTTAAACGTGAGGATTGCTTATATTTACTGTTGAAAAGGGAAACGAGGGAAGCCTATCAGTCAAAAACATCAGCCTTGTAGATCAAAGGTGAAGACTTGGGTTTGTAACTCAGATTTGAGTTGACAAAGTGGTTGTTTATAATTTGTAATCATTTGTATGGCTCAGACTGCAAATCTTCCTCTGTTGAAAGGGTAAGGGACTAGTAGCAGCTCACACCAATTAGCATGTAGTTAATGTTTATTTTGACTTGTTAATACCTGCCTTATTTACTTTTTTTGGAAAACACGCAATTTAATCATTTGCAAAAGTTTTTGGAATACTGGAAACTGGAACTAAAAGTTCTCTAGTATGAAAAAAATAAGTTATGTCTAGTATGATTAAGTTTAAACTTTTATGATTTTGACATAATATAGTTGCACATTTAATATCTACCTCAGAAAGAGCAATGACTTCCTAGAAAAGTACTAATGGATCATATCGACCCCCTTCCCTCCTCTCGTAAACACCGTCAATCACTTCATTTCTTTCAGGTCTTTGCATGCAGCTCATAGATCAAGAACAAGTTACTCTAAAAAAAAGTCAAAGCTGTTAAATCTTTTCCGATGTAATTCTCTGGCAGGTGTCATTTGAAAGCCATATTTTATCCTAAAAACTGATAAAATACTGAACGCAGCCTGTCAGTTTCGCGATTTAGTAGCCTTTCTGGCCAGGTGTCCAAAAAAAATGTGTTTCCGTTCCTGATCTCAAGGACTCTGGAGTTGTATTTGATGGCTTGAGTTGCTTTGGGTTTCCACCTGATTGTGGCCACAATGGGCTTAAAGCAATCTGTGTGCAGAATTCAGTCTGCCTGGAGATATGCGTCTTCCCAGAAGTTTCTTATTTATGTTAACAGAAGGTCTTCTCAGTGTCAATACCGTAAAACATCCGTTTCTTTGTGTATGTTCATGTTGGCTGTAAACTGAGATCCACCTTTAGGCAAAACAAAGATGACTGAAAACAGACAGCACTTATTTGTGTGTTTTGATACGTGGCGGCACAGATTTTTACTTGGCAGACAAATTTACATTCCATCCAAAATCAATAAGGTATCAGACCTTGATAGTTTCAGTTTGGATATCTCATCTCAACCACCATGAAATTGGAAAATGCAAATCAAATGAGATTTGGTGAATCTCAATTATGAGTCCTTACATGCCATTTTCATGGCTTTTCTTACACTTCATTCCTTCTTAGACTTGGTGATTAAACTCATCTTCCAGCTCTATTTGTCAGATTTTAGCACTTAAACCTCACATGCTTTTATTGTTCCACCAAAGACTGTGACCCTGGATTAAAATATCAAAGGCAGAGAGAGAGATCGAGAGCTGAACCAACAAATACAGGGGTAAAATGAGCAGACGGGACGCAGTGAAAAACTGAACCTATATGGAGATGCTTAGAGTCGCTGTCCAAATCAAACAGACACTTTGCCAGCACTCCAACCTCAGTGGGCCATTCATCATTGGACAGGGACATTATTACAACATGTTTTCAGAGTTTTGTTCCATAGGTGCAAAGTAAAGGGGGTTTTTTTTAGGTTGTAATTGCAGAGTAATGTCCAATCAATGCTGGGGGTTGCATATGAAAAATGGATTTGGTGAATACTTAAGTACAGGTTTGGTTAAGCCATGTTGCTCTTAGAAGATCAGGGCTTTCACCTTCATTCTTAAAGATTCTCCAGCTATTCTTAGGAAAGGGGATTTCTGCCTTAAGCTAGTATTTATATTTTTCAGTAAAAACAAGAAATCACCTCATGAATCTTGGACCGCCCTCTTAAATATGAGGGTCTGAAGGAATTCATGATGGCTTTTAGGCGTTTTCTCATTAGTTTTACTGTATCATTTCACAAAAAAGGTTGTGTTAAATTAAAAGTGAATGGACAAAATGTTCTTGTTCTTGTTGTTTCTTTTCAAATTGTCCTGCCTATTCTTTACCCACTACAGGGTCTAATCACATAAATCCTTTTAACAATCTGGATTTTTAGTACATTTCTAACATCAAAGTAGGACTGCACTGAAATGGAATTAGATATAATTTAAATCAAACACTAAATGATTTTGAGACATCAACAACCAGCACACTGTCAGGATGTTGCCCTGAGAAAAAGGTTCATTTGTAAAATCTAATCCTCTTTCACACAGTTAATTTTGTTTACATCCAGTTTATAAGTAAGCCCCAGTATTGGTCAGTCAAGTAGCCAAAATGGTGTATACTTAAGTATGCCTTACTAGCTAGTTAGCAAGTGAGCTAGCTCCTGCTGGTTATTGAAAAAATACCCAAATGGTTTTTGCTCATCCACTTTATAGTGTCCCAATGCCCAACACTAGTAGTTTGTGCTACTCATTTGTTAGAAAGCAAGCTAACTCTCATGCTAATAATAGATAGAAAATCACTGACATATTCTATCCTTATATCTTGTTTTGCACCTTTCACAAATACAAAGAGCTAAAATATAAATCCAACTTAAAAATTATCAGTGTCGTTCTTCATTAATCTGACCTATATTCAGCCAGTTTTGTCTTGAGGTTTAGTCTTGTATATTGATCAGATTGGAGATTTTGAGGTTGGGTGGGCCCAGAAGATTTTCCAGTTTTCCTGCGTTCTTGAGTTTGGGAATGGCTACAATAGACCAAGTTGTCTGCAGCCATGCTAGCAGCTCTGTGAGGCTGTAATAAGACACAGTGGTGCATTGAGCTAAATGCCAACATCAGTATGCTAGCAGGCCTACAGCAACAATGCAATGAAATACTTTATTCCAGATCAAATAGTGAACCGACCTTCCAATCAACTAATGGCTAGCATAACTTAAAAAGTTTCTGATGAGGTTGTACACTTAGAAATGAGTCATAGGTAATCTGGTCCAACAACTTTAGTACTTCAAATATCCATTATTGTACAACAACTTGCTCCTCTTTGCTGATTTGTTTCCTCCAATTGGTGGCCATCCAGACCCACAACAACATCCAAATGTGTGTCCAAAGTGTCATCAGTCAACTCTGCAAAAAGCAGCCAAGCAAACTCAGCGTTCGAAAAATGAACTTCACACAGGTGATGATCATATGCATAAATTAATTACCTCAGTGTGATGTCAGACAACTTAACATGATGAAGTGCCAGATGTCATTTTAAAATATCCGAAGTGTGTTTAATCTCTGCTGCAACACACACACACACACATTATGTTTTGCTGAGCATTCATTAGCGAGTGTCTGGGATCAAAGGCACTTAGTCATATTTGCACAACACGCACATGCATGCAAACACATCCACAGACATTTTCTGGCATTTTCAAAAATGTTATGGTGTCCATGTGTGAATGAGGTAATTACACAGTGTCGCTCACAATGATAATGTCATACGGCTTATTTGTCTCTCATCACTAAGCGTTTCCAGTCAACTCAGCTGTTGGAGTGGATCCCAACACTATTCAAACACAAGCAATCAAACATCATCCAACCAAATGACAGAAATAGAAATAAATAATAGAAATAAAATAGAAATAAATATTTTCTACATTGTGCAGCAATTGGCAAAATACGAAAGAATCATTCCAGCTGCAACTTATCAGCCGTCCCTCCCTGTAGTAATCACTTATTCTTTTTATTGCCTTTGAGGAGTCAGATGATACAGGATTTTGTAGTAGGGCCTCAGTGGTTGAGTAATAGGCCTACAGGCAGGATGGCTTCCTGTGGGCTTCATGTCATCTGAAAGGTCAGTATCTTTCCAAAAAGAAACGTCATCCTCCAAAGTTTACTATACACAGATTTCTCAGCCTCTTTAGTTTACATTTTATAAACACATTTGAGGCATTTGGCTTGTGTTCCTGCGTTGACGTCAGCAGGGAGGGTTTCATTGTTTTACTAAAAGCTTCGCACTTCAACATGTCAGCTGATAGATCAACTGTTGTGAAAATTAAAACTTCAGGCTATGGCTAAGCCAGTAGAAATACAACAGAATTTTTCCAAATTTCCACTGGACGTCAATAAAATATTCTTCTTTTCTTCATGTCATGGGGCTCATAATTTGTGTGTGTGTGTGAGTGTGTGTGTGTGAGAAAACACAACTGATAACTTGCTCCTTTGCATTTTCTCATTTTATTTTCTGATGGAATCCTATCTTTGATGTGAAAACTTATAGCCTAAAACAACCAGAAATATCGTATTTTTTAAAAAGCCGTCACAGTATAGTTAAATTCATCACACTAGTAAAGAAAATATTGAGAAATATGCTGACTTCTTTTCCAAGAATTGGTCAATGAATACCACCCAAATGTCTGTGTGATGAGTATGAAGTTGAAGCCAGGAGGCCATTAGCTTAGCTTAGCTTAGCTTAGCACAAAGCCTCTTTTTTAAACAAGGCTTTATATGAAGAGATTAGAAATATCAATTGATAAACACAACACCAGTAAATATTGTTTATATCTTCTAAAGGTAAACAGTAATATTAAAACAACTTTTTGTAAGCTACTAGTCACCATGCTACTGTCAGATATGTCTCTACAATCATGATGTAACACCCTTTCAAAATGCTATTTCCTGGACCAAGCCCCATCTTTTCAGTATTCCAGTGCTGTTTCCTGTATTGTCGATCTGAATTGAAGAAAAATATTCTGCTGCTTTCCTTGTGATGAGAAAGACGAGAGAACAAATCTGCAGTTTATAAAGTACGTTAAACAAATGAAGAAAAAGTTTAGGTTTTTGCATTCGCTTAAA
>JAQLOL010000026.1:25161972-25174299 GCA_029783665.1 Naso thynnoides
GAGAACAAATCTGCAGTTGATAAAGTACGTTAAACAAATGAAGAAAAAGTTTAGGTTTTTGCATTCGCTTAAACCAAATCAACCCTTTGTGGATAACCCTGAAAAAGGTTAAGGGTTTCAAAAGGTGTTTTTGTTTTAACCAAGCAAGAGCACAGCCAATACTACTGTTTACACCCAGTAAGCATTAGGTTATACCTAACACTGTAGCATTATAAATAACGTATCTTTTATAAGCGTTATTCGCACAGGGTCAGTTTGGTGTAAGTGAGCGGGTGCTATGGTTAGCTAGCTAACCTAAAATACAAAACTTTTTTTTTCCTTTTGCTCAACATACTTTATCAACTGCAGCCATGTCCACTTGTCTTTCACCTTGCTAGGAAAGCAGCAGAATGAAAGTTCGATCAGGGCTTGGACCCCAGAAAGAGGTTTTTGGTTTTTGTTGTTTGTTTTTTTCCCCAAATATATTTTGGGGGCTTTTTTGGGCCTTTTATCTTGATAGGACAGCTGAGGGATCGGACAAGAAATGGAAAGAGAGTGGGAGTCACTGCAGCAAAGGGCCTCAGGGTATAATCTAACTCAGGGTTGATGCAGTGAGAGCATGGGTTGCCCCTCTACCAACTGTGACACCAAGGTGCCCATGACCCGAATATAGTATTTTGAAAGGGTGTTGCGTGAGACTTAAAGACCAGATTGCAGCATTTGGCGGAGCTAGCTTACAATGCAAGAAACATCTGGGGGGAAAATTAGATGTGTTCAGGCTGCAACAAAATCATCATCGTGTTATCATTCGCTGACATATCAGATATAAACCATTAGTGGTAACATAAGTATTAAAATGAAAGCCTACAAACAATGACCATGCCTATTTTGCTGTTATTTCCAGGCATATATTGTTGTCAACGTAAACAACCTAATGGGCTGGGGTTTTTTTTACTTCTGTTGTCAAAAGCCTTCGATGTAGCCTAATACACAGACTCTCACTCATCAAATTGCCCAAAAATACTTAATAAACAATAAAAATGTAAAATCAAGCAAGATAAACCTAAAGTGCCTTGTTTTATCACACTACAGTCCCCCTTACTCTAGCATGGCTGAACTGCCTTAGCCCTGGCCCTGTCTGGCGAGACACACCCACAGAAACAGCTGCCCTCACTCTACTCATCCCTTGAGCTTCATATCTTCCCCATATGGGACAAATTGAGTTGTGACCACAGCTCCTCTCATCCTGAATGGAGGCTGCAGAAATCAGCCTCCTTTCACGCTTTCCTGAGGCCACACAACAAGAGGGGAGGGCACCTATTCGGCAGCAGATTCTCTCTCCACACCACTGAGGTCGGATGTAAATCTCCCTGAAGTCAAAGGTCAAGTGTTTTCATCATCTGTGCAGCTATTACTTTACGTGTCATTATCAGCTGCATGATATTCCCGCTTGGGCAGGAAACGGGTGTAGATGAGGAAGTGAAGAGATGTGGGTCTTGTATGGCTTAGTGCCCTGCAGCTGTGGTTTGGGTGTCTTTCCCCCCTCAGGACCTCACACAAGCCAGTTCATGTCCATCCAGTGAGTCCTCACCATCTCAAACTGTATCGGAAGCAGCTGCATTTCATCCTCCTAACCACCATTGGCAAGACTGAGTGACCATCAGTGGGCCCAGAGAGCAACTTCCCTGTCCTCAAACCACAGCTGCTCAGATTTTTTGATAAGCTCAGAAGTTTTGGGGCAATTTATTAAATCCCAGACTTTGCTTCCCACCAAAATCACTCCCATTCTTATATCATTTTCTACATGAGGAGCCAAAAGACATTAGCGTCATTGTAATCCATCCAAGTGTTGCACGTTCGTGCTGATGGAGAGCAGTGAAGCAGGGACTCTGCCGGTCTCTAATAGGGCCTCCTCCTTTATATTTATTAGCTGACACTTTAGTATCACTGTGGTTTGGAAATGTTTATTATGAATTCAAGGCTCACACATTTATATTAACTAAGCTACTGCTCTCCCACACGTATCAAAGATGTTCCTGTACAACATGGAGGAGATGTGCAGATAGCAGATAAAACCCTGGTTAACTTGATATGAAGTGAATGTTATCTTCCCTCCCCAGATACTAAGATGAAGAAATATTTTCACTGTTGCATAGCAGATAATGACTTTACGATACCTGCCAGGGCTATCAGTACTGGTGACTTGGCAAAGTGCTCAGATGTCTGGACCTGAAAGCTCTCAATATGTCCGGCAAGCAAACAAAGAAATGACAAGCAGTGTTTTACTGTTGTTAGTACTTGGCTCTACTCAGTTATTGTGACATTATCATTTAAGTCAAATGCAAGATGTGTCTGCTTGTGTCTTCTGTAATTTAATGGGGTTATAGTTTATCATTTTTTAACTGCTGATTGTCTGCCTCACAAGCAAAATTCCCACTTAAATGTTTAGAAAGGCTGTGCAATGAGCAAAACCGACTATCAAAATAAAGACAGTGGGTTTCGTGATCAATGGCTTGAAATACCGAAGAAGACTGATAATATTTTGTTTTAAAATAAAACATCCATTGTTCCAAATAGCACCCTTTCCCAACACCTTTTCCAGGAGAGTCATTGTTGGCACAAAATGAAATCAAATTAGGAGGACTGTGTCAAAAGACAGTCTGTAACTCAAGTTCTTGGTTCAAAAATGTAAACTTTTCATTCACAGGATATTTAATAACACACCTACGTAAATATTTTCCCTAGTAGTTGAATTGTATTTTGGAATGAAGTCCTTCCTTTGTAAACTGAAGTATTGAAGTAGCCAATAAAAATTATGAATGACCTTGGAAAAGGCCATGGAGCTGACAGTGCAGGTACGCTGTCTTCAACAGTCATCTACACATTTATGGCTTTTCTGAGGATTTTTCCTTCCAGAAGTCAACAGACTCCATATAACATTTCAGCATTTGGTGGCTCTTTTGAATGGCAGCACTGCCACTGCTTCAAAATCATCATCAATTACCATAAAACCAAGTCCTGCTGATTGATGCTGATTGACAGTGACGTTTCCAAGAGTTATGAAACATATCACAGCTGCCCCTGTGACTCCTATTCATTTAACATTTGTGACAGCTGAATTTCTGTAGATCAGTTTCAACAAATCCAGACCATGACCTCCAGTTTGACTTGATTCTTAAAGCAGGTCTTCTCTTCAGCCAAAGAGCTAGTCGAGTGTTCTTTGTGTCTAAGCATTGGGTTTTTTAGTGAGGAAAATTACATTACATTGTTACCACTGAAGGTGTCATGTGGTAGACTAAAATGACCCCACGTGACCGCAGGGCAGAGGGTGAGATAAAATGACAGAGCATGAAACTATAGATCACTCTCCAAAGCAGGAGTGGTATTAACCTTGAAAACCTGCGGAGCTGCAAGGTTCAAAGAATACAGGCCTTGAGTTATTTGCTTAGGGTTGAACTGCACCGAAATGGACCTATATGTTACTAGAGCCATGGCTCAACCGCGCCGCTCTTCCTGGAGGAGTCAAAGGTCATTGTTGCACCGCAACCACTCAACAGTGGAGGCTGGAAAGTTGCAGAAGCTGTAGAGGAGTTTCATTTTGTAACCATAAAGAGCGAGAGAAAGGAACAGAGGGGAACAAAAAGAGGGCGAAAATTACAAAGTCTGTGGTAGCCGCCACCACAAGTTTAATCATATTATGACTTCATTTTTTGGTTGGTTTTTGATAAATGTCATGGTCGCATGCAAAGTAATGATCTTCTCCTCGACTCTGTCCTACAAAACCACAAAGCAAGACTTCTTGACAACCCAAAAGGCCTTCCCTCGCTCATGTTCATTGTATTTTATATATGCCAGGTTATCCAAGGTGGCCGACTGCAATGTAAAGACCCTGAAACCACACACAGCATAAACCATGTAAAGAACTGAAGGCACATCTGAGAAGGGTTTCCAAGTCTAAATCCTCTGGCCATCTTTTTCTCTCTGAATGATATACCTTCAAATTACACATTGGGGAATCATACAGCATGAGTGCTTTTATTTTTACCAGTGAATCACATGTGCCATTTAAAGCAAGATATTTAAAGTAGGCATTATTTAGTACTGCTTAAATGAGCTGATAAGTTTAGAACAGTGGTTTTCAACCAGTGGGTCAGGATTCCCTCAGGGGTCACAAGGTTTGAAAAAGAGAAGAAACAAGACAAGTTCTGTGAGGCTGTGTTTAGGGAAAGAGGTGATGTTTGTTTACAGTGTTATCCATCTATATTTAGTGTGTGAGCATGCTAACATTTGCTAATTAGCACTGCCCACAAAGTACAACATCTTTATATCTTTACTCCACTCACCATCTTGCCCACTGACACACTTTCTGGGGAAAAGGAATTCTGTTATTGTAATACTTACTGATGAAATCATAGTGGAAAAAATTACCCCCCTTTCAGCTGGACCCGTTGAAGGACCCTTGGGAGATCTTGGACCCAACTTAGAGGACAGCTGGTTTAGAGGAGTGAGACTTTTGTAAGTCTCCTGTTCAAAAAAGACAAGGATCTGGTGCTGTTGCCACTTGCCTGTGGGGTCTTAATAAGAGGTTTCTTGTTTCATAGAAATAATCAGAAACATGCTGATCTAATTATCATAATGCCGGCTTATGGCCACTTCTTTGATAAACTATCACCCAAATGTTTCACCCACTGTGGACCTGTTTTTCTTAGCCAATCAATTTCCTAGGCGGCAGTCTGGGATTATCTCCAAGGCTGATGCAGCCCTCCTGCAACAGGCTGCGAATGCTGTCCATGTCGTGCTTATTTTGTCTTCCTCCCGCGTATTTAGGTCTGTTTGTTGATCTTGGTCGTGCTTCTCCTTTGGAGCCTGAACCAGTTTTGTCTGCCTTGTCTGGCCAAGCTTTGACACTGGCTGGACGAGGGACTGCTCCAATGCCCAGAATACACAAACGTCACTGGTCAGAGGGCCGGCAAAAGGCGCGAGGCACCACTCTGCTGGACCACACAGCCGTCAGACCTGTGTCATTGTGCAATTTGGGAGAATTTTCTAAATGCATTCATGTCAACGCTGCGGTGACTCTGGCTTCTTTCTGTTTAATGTTTTTCCCTGCAATGTGAAGGGGGAATACAGGAAGACCCTCCATGCTGTGTTTTTTTGCAGGAAGTCTAGATAGAAATGGAGGGATCATAGAACCTTGTTTCACAGCCACAATGATCAGTTTAACTAAATGAATGCAAAAAAGGAGGCTGTTTCTTTCAAGAGAAAGAAGAGGCACTGCTGTTGGATAAAACTCTCAGCAGAAAAAAAACAGTCAATTACGTTGATCTGGAGGTCTCCACTCCCAAAGAGTGAGAGTAAAAATAGTCCACTACGTCTTGGTCATTTCAGGATAAATTGGTATATATTGGCAAGCATTAATAAAACCTCAGAACATGAGAACTGTCGTATTTTTAAACTAATAGCCAGTGTTACCACTTTCACAAATTTTCTGCTTCATTTTACGTGACTTTTTGGACACTAGAGTTGATTTTGGTGCTCAAAAGCCTCAGTATAAAATAGTAAAGGCTCATATTTTCCTTCACAAGACTTTCTTCTCCTTTCATGGTGCTTTCACTGACTTGTTATGAGCTAAATGCCAACATTGCTCGATGACGGACAGACAAAGGGTATAGAAAATAACAAGTCTCTGTCTAGTTTTCCGAATCAAACTTGCTGAAAAATGGTTTATTGTTTGACTCTGCTCACATGCACCACATTAGATTTTTATGTTTGGAACCTTCCAGAGTGCAATTTATGTGATAACAACGGTGAAATTCATCCGTTCTCTAGCACTGTTCCAGGAGTTATCAACGGTTTGGAAAAGTATTTGACTGGTTTCACACATTTTCTCCGATGGAAAATGTTTAAGAGGGAAAGAAAAGGCCACCCTGAGTGAATACTAACTCTCTCTCTTTATGCTACCATTCTCTCTCTCTCTCTCTTTTCATTTAATACACACCCCAGCTCGTTCCATCAGGCACGCAAGTCAACATTTTCTGCCCAAAATCAGAAGAGGCATGTTCACCATCACAGCAATTATACTCACCAGCAGGTTTACAACGCGGTTGAATTAGTCTTTGGATTAGGTATCACTGCTTTTCTCATTACAGCCTGTTGGCTCTGTTCATTTCATTGTTTCCGGACTCCTGCCTTTATCCAGAGAGGCTTCTATATAACTGTTTTTGCAATTACATCACTGAAGTCGGAATTTTTGAATTACACACATGGTCAAAAATGTTTGGCATATGAAACGTGTATAAGATCTTGTGGAAGTCGCACTTCTTTTGAGGGCTTAGGTGTGTATGACAGAGCTAAGAGATGTAGCTTCACAGAATTTTCTGGAATTTTTGAAAATTATAATTGTTAGTCATTGTGGGTTGTACTTTGCATGATCAAGGTAATCAATAAACTATGAAGAGAAGCATTAAAAGGAACTCATGGATTCTCTCCATAAATTAAGTCTTTGAACACCAAACATTTTTTTGTAAGATTGTTTGTTTTATTTGAGAGGGAGAGCGCACATTAATAAACATAGGTAAAAATATATGATGTACGTAAATATGCTGAAACTTATTGCAGTTGGTAGGACATTCTAACGTGTACTTCCCTTTACTGGCTACAAATTTTGTCCAAAAGTGGTGTGTCTGTATTGGTGGCCCTATCGTCAATGCCTCTGTCATCCCTCCTGTAAAGAACTCCTTTAGAGGAGGTGGGCCACACAAATGTAAAGACTTGTACATAAAACAAGCATATTTAACACCTTAAAATTCTCAAAACTTAAAAAAATGATATTTTTCCAAAATGCTGCAGTGATTAAATGAATGTGGCTTTTTTTGAAGAGAAAATCTACTGATTTAAGTGACGCAATACTTAAAATCTTAACCTAACCCTGAAACAATACTCAGCGTGTATAAAAAAGTCTTATATCCTGGCAGCATTTGCTGGAAGAAATGGCCCAATTTTGTAAAATATTGTAAATTAAATTTCATGGTATTTGAAACCCTATTCATATGGCTTTTAAAGATTAGTGTTAAGTTCTATGTGACCTGAAGGTACTTGAATTCTTTAACCATTTCAAGTTCCTCTGCTCCCAGGAAAACATTGGGCTATTTCACCTGTACTGTCTTTTTGAAAACATCATACACAGTTTTGTTTTGTTTTGTGTGTGTATATGTGTGTGTGTGTGTGTGTGTGTGTGTGTTGAATAGGATGCATGATCCAGTGAGCCAGTCTTGAACATGGGACATTGCAGGTGTGAGAACTGAGGAGGCTCCACTTTGCGTTGTGCCTAACCATGCCCTTCAGCTGTCAGGCCTCTTGGGGCATATTGCTTTAGTTTGCAACAATTACCTTTAAAAAAATCAAATAAAATAAGATTTTCTTTTGTACTTTCTTCTTTTGCTTTTTGTGTCTGCACTTTAATTAAAGCAGCATGTAATAATAGTACATAACAGTAGTCTGTGTTGTTGTTGTTTGTTGAGTCCTTTCATACTTACTGTATCTGCTCCTACCTCTGTCTCTGGTGCAGATCTGGGAGCCGCTACTGTGAGTAATTGTGTTACAGAGTAACAAATCTTACTAATTGACAGTTTGAAAGGACTCACCAATAAACTTGACTTTTTTGGGCAGAGTTGAGGAAGCAGAAGGGATTTTTATTCTCTGCCAAAACTACCAGCCTTGCCCAGTTACTGGAGACTGTTTCAGATGATTAAGTGCCTCAGCTGGTTCTTTAGTTTTGACCCAATAACCTTCCAGCTACACGTCCACTTTTCTAACCTTCATGTTTACATTTTCTTCATGCTTCAGCTGTACAATGAATTTGTATTTTACAGCACTGGAAGTTCCGAAGAAAAAAACCTGTTTAAAATTGTGATCTAAGATCATTTTTGGCTTCTGTAGCCATAATCAGTTTGGTGTAGGCTTGTGACCCATGCACTGATCCAAAGGCAGATTGAAGACAGGTTTCGAACTGGCTCTTTATAGAGGTCACATCATATTTTGGGAATGCAGCCACCCTTCAGTCCTCTCCGATCCATGTTAGATCAAAGCGGCATATCCTCTGCCCCTCACCAATGTACAGTATGCTACAGTTTGCACTGGCCTTTATTCAAACCCAGCTAATTACCTCCAAGCAAAGCAGAGCTGCTCTGTTGTTGGAAAACACTTGTTTCTTTGGAAACAGCGCAAACTATGTATGGTGTGCTCAAATTAACAATGCAACTCGCGGACAGATGTACAGCTGTAGATTACAGACTGTAGATGAGATTGGGGAAATGACTCTTTCTGCTCATGGATTTGTGATAAGATTTTAGTTCAGTTTTGTGTTTTTTCAGCAGAAGTGCTTTGGAAAGAGTCCAAGTACAGAACATTTGGAGTTCATTGCTGAAAGGACAATATTAACAGTATCAGTGAGTGTGTGCCATTCCCTTGTGAACTGAGAAAGAAATGTAGCTCACAAATGTAAAGTTTCCTCGGTGTGTACATCCAGAAAACAAATAGAAACCATCACACTGCCTTGGGAAAACAATGTAACTATGTAATTTTGATGTTTTACCACATGTTCATGTATGTTTTTAGGCCTCAAAAAAATAAACGAGACCCAAAACAAGCAGTTTATTTTTTTGCTTCAGAGGAACGCAGCTTTCGGATGCACACGTATACCCCCAGACTCCAAAACCCACAACTCCCAGCTCCACAACCAGACGCCTCTTCCTCTCTTTCGCAGCCAGACATTCTCCAACCTGTCTGGGGTCCCACAGTCCACCACCACCCCTTGACACCAATCCACACGGGTTAATTGACAATGAAAATACCTGGGGGTAAAGCAGCCGTTTATGAGGTCAAGATTTAAACCTGCCCATATAGGATTATTTTAAAAAAGGCGTGAGCGTGCCGCAAAGAAAATACCTCAGCCTTCACATGAATAGGTATTCTTTCTTCTTCTCACATGTGTTGTTTTTCTATGGGGTGCTTGTGGTCTTGAAGTGCTTTGGACCTCAGCTCTGAGGCAATTTAATGGATGTACAGAAGCCGCACTGTGCAGAAAATAGTATTAAAATATGTTCCTTATGTTTTGATACTGAATTCAGGCTTCAGGCTAGCGCACAGTGTGCATCAGAGGCGTAAAACGCGCCTGCTGTAGTGACACGTGGGGCAGCTTTTTTGGCCACAGCGATGAAAAACAGCGTCCAACATCTCGGCTCAGCAGCGCTCTCGCAGGCACTGAGGAACATTTTGCAGCCAGAAAACACTGGAGCTGATTTATGACGCTGCAGCTCAGTTTCTTGCTTGATACTGAAAATGTTATTCTCTTGCTCCAAATGCCAGTTGCTCCTGTATATTTCCATCAAGATTCAGTTTATGGATTAAATTCAATAGAAAACTGAGAGTGGCACACACACACATGCACAAGCAAGATGGAGAAGGACGACAAGCACACGCTTGTTTACTAGTTGCAGATTCTTCTGCAAACCACTTTTTTCTGGATGATGCGTCAACAAAATCGAAAAATGTACTCCACGTTTCTTTTGAGCCTGACATGATCCTTTGCAGCACTCTTCCTTTTTCCTGCTGTCAGTGGATTTTAAAGCAGTGAATAAGTCTGCAGTGATCAGTTTTGCTTGAGGCTACTGAGCTTAATGCACCCATAGCATCAGTATTAAACATCACTGAAGGGCATAAACATGCAGAAACCACACAGCAGCGTGCAGGTCTCTGTTTCCATAACAAGCCTGCAGATATACATGTCTCACTCTGTAATCAAGGGTTTACTCACAGCTGCTTGTTTTGACAGAGTTGCGTCAACTGTTTTGACAAAGGCTCAGCTGAACTGAACTTTTCAACCATCAGCTCTTTTTCCATTTTCTAATGTCTGTGTGAGAACCGTCTGCTCATCAAACTGCACTGGCGCCAATATCTTTATTTTATTCCGAGCGCTGTATTGATCAACTTTGCACATGTTGGGCAGCTCCCAAAAGGACACATCGCATGATGACATGACACAACTTGGTCTGTAATGGTTCATACTGAACTCAAAGAGAAGGAAACAGCCTTGAGACGGTGATTCAGCACCTCTTTGGAGTGGTTTGTTATTTTAAGGTCCTACTACTTTAAAGATTTTTCTTGTAAACAAAAGTTATGTTTACATGCGAATTTTGCGTGGGGTTCTTTCTCCTTTTTTCTTTACAAATGTGATTAATCAATTGTCCCCCATGTAAAACAACTGCAAAGGATGTTTTTACATTAGCTGTGTTCGAAACCGTTGACTCATTCACTCGCTCACTCACCGTTCACTATATGGGGAATGACCAAACAAGATTATGGACACTTCACTGAAATTTTCTGAACACCTGTGTGTCAGTATATGCACCCAATATTCGTATGCCAGCATCACGTAAACAAACCCAGCACTCAGGAGGACAGTGCTGAAATGTATGGACTGGAGGTTTTATTGATGCTGCATGTTAAGTTTTCAGTTTCAAATCTCAAATAGAAACTCCAATGATTTGGAAGTCAGGTTTTGTCGACTAGGTCCTGTGTCCTTATTACAAGCTGTAACAGCCCATGATCAATTTAGCTCACAAACTCACAAGTTAGTTCGCTCATGAGCTGATGGCTAACTTAGCAATTGGTGGCTTAAGTTGCTTGAAGATGACTGCTCTGAATGTTCTGCTGGTTTTGGAACAGCTTCTGCTTCTACACAGACAGAGGCAAAGGCAAATTCGCCACAGGTGTATAATAGGACGTCTTTAGTTGATTCACTAAGGCTTTTAACTGGCAAAAACACCAAACTCTATTAGTTAACATGCTAGCTAACATAAGCAAACCCTACTGCATTGTGGTTGCTTCCTCTCCTCTAGAAATACAGGATTTCATTGCATTGTGATAGTAGGAAGAAATTGTAGGGTACATTCTCTGTTCGCTGCAAATTGCTGTGCATTGTGGGTATTTTTATAGTGAACTATACAGTGACTCAAATTAATGAACTCAGACACAACAAAATCGTGACTACACTATATAGTCCATTATTTCAATAATAAGGAACCGCATTCTACCTCTCCTCTTCTACCAAGTTACTACTTTTTTTTCGGAAATTAGAGCCACCAACTATCTCTCAGAATGAAAGCACACATAATAGGTCCTGCAAAATTGGAACAGCCTTAGAGAAACATTGCTTTAAAGTGCTACTGGTGGTCAAAAAGTCCACAGAGGAAAATTAACTACTTGATCGTGAATGTTAATAAAAGTGTAATCTCCAGAGTTTACCAATTGATTATTAAATTGAACTGAAACGAAAGGAAAATCAATGATTACCAGTTTGTACCAGGCTGTAACATGCTTATTTCTGCTGTAAATTTGGTCATTTTAATATGGGTCTCAATGAGGACTGACACACTTTTTGAGACAGCACTTGGCCTCAAGTGGCCTTTCAAGGAACTGCAGTTTTTTGACTGAGGCCTCCCTTTTCCTGCCTGAAGGTTGCTGCTTGGTTGAAAAAACCGCCATCACTGGTATCATTCTTTAATTCAAAAATGTTCACTTAAGCTAGATGGAGAAGTGCGTGAACGTTGAGTAAAATCTAATTTGTGGAAATTAATGTCTGTGAGGTCTTGGTTAATTTAGATGGGAAGCTTTTTGTCTATCTCAGCAACTTAGGATGACAAAATGTTGCATTTCTGCTGTTGAGATAAAACTGAAGATTAAACAGAAAGCTACAAAGTGAAGCATTTTGAGTTGTAAGAAACACAGCAGCTGTGACAGTAAAATGTGTATGTTCAATATTACAGTCTTTAGCTCATCTCACTCATCATGTTTCCTTCCTGTAGTGATCCTGCTGTGTTTCTGACAGTCCTGACATGGAGACATCATAAGAACATGGGTTTAACCTGCCATCCTGTCTTGTCTGCGTTTTTAAGAGGCCTCTGGAGTTTCACAAGTGATGTTTTCCTTGGTCACCACAGCTGAGTCTGTCACTGGAAAGAAGTTAAGACGAGTAGCCTGAGGAACGTACCATCTTACATTGCCTCGTCTCACGTTGCTCTGACTTTTTTCTCCATCCTTCATTCTTCTGTATCGCGGTTGCCATTCGTTTGGAACGTTTCAGGATCGTCTTTTCCATTCCCAGACAGCTGGAGTGAGTTACTGTCTGTTTGGCGATCGGGCCAGCGGGGGAGACGCAGATGGTTCAATTCTCATGTCACCCTGTCTGCTTGGCAGAGACATCGGGGAGCAAGTGGAGAAGGATTTACTCACACACACACGCACAATGTATATACACACGCACACACAGAAAGGACCCGGCGCATAGAT
>JAQLOL010000026.1:25175568-25189100 GCA_029783665.1 Naso thynnoides
TTGTTTTGGTTTGTTTTCACAAAATGAGCCCTGTTACAGTCAGCTACAGCTACAATAATTGTTTGCTGAATGTTTGAAGGTTTGTTGTCATGCCTAATTTTGGCAGGAGGGCAGACTGCATTCCTGCGGTGGACGACTCGGTCATCACGCTCATCTCGGCCCCTCTCCTGCTGGGGAGGAGACTCTTCTGTGTGTGTGTGTGTGTGTGTGTGTGTGTGCGTGTGTGTGTCTACAGGCACAGTAGGCGGGAGGTAACTGTAGCATGAGGCACGCGCTGACAGCTGCAGACAGGTGGGAAACCTTACAATAATACTACGCATGAGTCAAGGGAAGGGTGTGCGTGTGTGTGTACGTGTGTGACAGAGCAAAGGCATATATGCTCTATATGCATGTGAACATGTGCCAGACTGAAAACATGTATTCATGTCAGCTGATGAGTAAAATGGTGCCATTTGGTTGGAATAAGACAGTAACACTGTGACCACAGACACATAAAAACTTGGATGAAACTTATTCTTCCTGCTTTATTTTCTTTTTAAGTGGATTTCTATCATTGATGTGTGTTCTAAATTGTGTTATTACTCAGATTTGTAATTAAGAAGACATTTAAGTTTTATTTGTTTTTCTCCAGTGACAGTAATGTGTTGTACAACTTGTAATATCACTTAAAAATCAACATTCTCACATTTTCCAAGTTCCAATCTTGCGTCCTGTCTGGAACTCGTGGGAGTGTTCACACAAAGGCTGACTAATAAGTTCATGGCCTGAGGTAGGAGGAGGTGAGTTATTTGTCTCTCATTACGTGTGCATGTAGTTCAAATCTTTGATTGATTATGCAGACAGCTGAGAAGTTAATAACTTTTGAAATATTTCTGTTTTAGTTCATTTAAATTGCATCAGCACTGTCTAAGGCAACTAGACATCAGCCTTTGTGACTGCCACGTTTTATTTCAGCTTCTCACTTCTTCACCATGCTTTAAGAAGGGAAACCCTCCCTAGTGTTATCTTTAATCCCTTGGATAAACCCAATAATACGCCCATCTGGGAAAAATACCAAGTTTTAAGGCATCCCAGTGGGTTTCTTGTCAATAAGTTTTATCATTATACGCACTAATCCATGATGATTTCATTGGTGATTATGTTTTTATTGATATTAATCTGAATCTGTTCAGTGGCTCAAGTTATTGAATAAATGTGGGGGAGCAAAAAGTACAATGTTTTTCTCTGAATCAGTCGAAGTGAAGTGGCAGGAAATGGAAAAACTCAACTAAAGTTGAAGTACCTTAAGACTGTATTTAAGTACAGTACATGAGTAAATGTTGGTTACTCTACACCACTTATAACAAGTATGTTGTTAATTATCTATCTATCTATCTATCTATCTATCTATCTATCTAAGATGAACTACTCATTATGTATAATCTCATTTATTACCTGACAAGAACTTATGGAGAATTTCAGCTTTAATTGCTAAACCATTTCTTCAAAATAAACGATTCATATAAAAGTTATAAATCTTAGGAGCTCTTTCATAGGTGTGGTGTGTTTTCCTGCTCTAAAAAAGGTGCGGAAACCTAAAATAATTTTGTTAGTCTGGAGTTTTAATGTCTGGAGTTTTAGTGTCCCGTGTCAGTCTTAAAGCTGCGATACTTTCCCCTGTTGATGTTAATAAATTCCAGTGCAAACACTGAATTGCGGATTTTTTTTAATGCATTCAATTTGTCAAATGTATGGATATTGAATATCAGGACATTATATCCGTGACAACTTTCAAAGCCGCTGCTGGTCAAACCGTAACGCCTGCATGTGTTTCACCCGTGCTCCCTGCTGCTGAAGAATCTTCACCTGTGCAGTGAGTGAGTTCATCTTCTCATCTTACTCCTTTCATCACAGGGTTGCCAGCCACGCACTCTAGAACCAACCAGCCTGAAAATAAAAGTTCACATGCAGCAGCCCCACATGACTCAATCACGCCAGCACCAGTCACATTGCAACCCAAGTGAAAAGCGAAAAGTATTCCTCAGAAGTGTCTTTTTTGTCATCTGCAGCTCGGAATCTGCCTCACAAATGTGAGCAGGACATCCATAACAGAGCTGTCCCTGGCTGGGGTTTTTATGGTGAGATAAAAGAAAACCAAGAGGGTTATCTCCAGCTCAGCTGACATTCCAACTCAGAGGATGGTGTTGACTGCAGCCCACTAATTGAAGACACATTTGAGGGATGTTTCACTGCATGCCGAATGGGCTTCCACTGATGTGGCAAACCTGGTGCAACAGGGACCTCCAGTGGCCAGGTTGGTCATGAAGAACCTAACCATCCACTGTGTGAAAGGCATGTCAAATATGATGAAGAGCATGAGTGGAGTTCAAACACAGACATATACCTGCCTCAGCTGCCTTGACTTTCATTGCAACAGTGTGAATTTAAAGTGTGCCAGGATGGTTGAAGTTCACCGCCAGTTTATGAGAATTTGACATCTGGACTTTGAGGTTCGGTATATGTGACTTGCAGTCCTTTTAAGAATGGAATAATGCCTGCAGCACTGCATCTACACTGACTTTTATAGTTTGTAAACTTTTCTGATGTTGCACAGTCTCAATTTAGTTAAAGGATCTTTGAATAAAAACCATTTAACAGGTGAGCTGATAACATTAGATTATGATATCCTAACAGCAGACAACAGAAATAAAACATGTGACAAAAGACGTCCAGAAACCACAGGTTTGTAAAATGACAGAGGATGTTGATTCTCACATTTTTCACAGATTAATGGTCATGTAATATAATCAATTCCAGATTAAGTAAATGCAAAGAGGAGAAATCTACCATACTCATTAGACGACCCTGATTATGAGAAGTAAAAGTGAAAAATGAGTGATTACCATAAAGGAGAATGTAGCAAAATGTGGAGAATGAATTTAAAGTGATACTTAATCACAAAATTCTGTTTAGTTTATCAATTATTAATTTTTAGATGTCTTGAAATAGAGAATAGACATTTTTCCTTACAAAAATGTGAGCCACGGACTTTAGCTGCTCTTGCTGGCAGCTTACGTGGATAAAGTTTCAAAACATCAAAACTAAGAATGTCCATCCAAAACTCTCAACAGCATCATGTGGTATAATCCACATCTTCTTTATCCTGTCATATGCTCAAAACCTCCAAGACACTTTTATTTCAGCAAAAAAGTCACTAAATCCAGCAAAGCCCATCCAGTGTTTTAAGTCACGTGTTATGGTTATTTTAAACGTCAAACTTGTGCTTACGTCCCTCTCTGCACCAGCCCTTTTTGTTTGCTTGTTTTTATGTTCTTTTCTTAAAAAATACTAGAAACTAGGATGTTATTCAAAACTTGTAAGCAAGCGAAAATGACTGGTGCAAAGAGAGACGAGTTTCTGCGGTTTTTGGCAGAACCATGTATATAGGAGCCACAGTTCACCAACGTTTAGAATAACCGTAACACACAACTCAAAACATTGGATCGGATGTGTTGGATTTAGTGGCTTTTTAGCTAAAATAAGAGTGTTTTGGAAGTATTAAGCATACCATATGATAAAGAAGACTTGAATTATGCAAAAAAAATCTGTTAAGGGTTTTTTTTTTCTTTTTTTTTAGTGTCAAAATTTAAAAAGCTCTTGATATTGTGCACTTTAGGTTTTATTCATGTACGCCAACACAATGTCTGAAGAAATAAAGGTCATGTTTGTTTTCTAAAAATCAAGATGAAGGTGGTCAACCTGGCAAGTATCGTGAGAATGAAAGTTGCTAAAAACACCCACTAAATTAAGACTAGCCTGCTGGGTCTTCTGTTGCTGTACGAATTCTTTCCTCTGATTCATGACATGTTTAGAAATGTGAGGCTGGGAGTGAGCTGACTGTGCTTTTCAATGCCCGGCTTTTTCAAAGCTTTCATTGTGGCTTCGCATGCTGGGGAAGAGCATTCCGATTAAAAGAGTATTGACAAGACTTCTCTCACACAAAACATGATCTGCTCCCACCAGGAGCCCGACAGCAGCAGCTCAGCTGATGTTTAAATGGCCACACAGAGAAAAGGCAAAGAAAGACAGCCCTCCTTCACCGCTGATATCTGACGAAAACCTCTGACATTTTTCCCAGGACCCTTCACAGGCCTCTCCATGTTGTTGTTAAGGTGCCAAAAGAAAAGCTGGATGCATGAAAAAAAGACAGAGTTGAAGAGAAGATGAGAAAAGAAAAGAAACAGAGAGAGAGTACAGAAAAAAAAAACAACAATTCTGCCTGGCACACAAACGCCATTTCAGGCCTGAGAGAAAATAGATCACAGATGTTGCCAAAACCAGCGAGGGAAATGTTTACAACCTGGTGCACCTTGTACACCAAATTGGGGCCAGCAGCTCAACCTCCTATCAGAAGAAAATCAACTGTTAGAAAGCAACATGAGCAACAAGACCTTCAAAACACAGTCTACAGGGAAATTCTAACATCAAGTTCCAGTTTGTTTAACCTCTTTAAGTAATAGTTCAACAATTTTGAAAGTATGTGTATTCATTGTCCTGTTTGAGTTAGAGTAAAAAGACTGAAAACACTCTTGTGCCCGCACAATAACTCTAAGTGCAATGGTTAGCTTAGCTAAGTGCAGAGACTGGAAACAGGAAGTAACAGCTAACATGCAGCTAATCTAATACTCACAAATGAATACATCTCAACTCTTCGTTTAATCCATTCAAACCTAACTGTAGTTTTCAGAACAAAAAATGCATTGAATTAGTTACTTTTAACGGTACAAGTGGGCCTATTTTGTTCCTTTGGACAATCGTGCTCGCTGTTTCTACATGTCAATGGTCTTTAATTACAATATCGAGAGTCACAGTGAAACTAGAACTGCCAGGTTCTCTTTCAGAATCAAGTAAAAGCTCATTCAAGATTTATTTCATTTTAGCCTTCTCAACTGTATATCATGTCGTTTGCCTCATTGGTCTAAATAATGATGGTGGTTTATTTAGTGAACATTATTTCCCATAATCCCACTGTAGTCTGAACATCTCGGTTCAACTGTGAATAACAGCAGGACGTAAAAGACTAAATACTGTGAATGCAAAGATTACAGCTGAAAATTTGGATAAATGACTTTAGCAGACAGTGTTGGTGAGTTTTATGGACACGGACAAAACCAAGTCACAATGACGCAAGTTTTCAAGGGAGCTGTGCACAGAGAATTCGTTGTTCGACTTTGTGAAAATGACCAGGGTTTCAGTTGTGCTAGTGGAACCGTTTTTTTCATAGAATATGGAAAGTAAACCACAGAAAACTGCATTTTAGAAAAAGACTGAGAAAAGAAATGCTGAATAAGTGATTGAACAGAGGTTGACTGTCAAGACTATGGCTCTGCAAAGACATTACAGCAGGCGATCTAAGTAATGTATTCTTTTAAAAAAAACATTTTTTCTCAATTTGCATTGAAACTTTGTAGATTTATGTTTAGAAAATGCATACATAAATATTGATGAGGAAAGATGGGTAAATTCATAGCAGAAGGAGTCAATTTTTTAAAACCTTTAGTATCTTAGACCTCCTGAAAGAGATCAACAGCTTGCCTGGTTAAAATTATCTACTACTGATCAGTCTGGACTTCCAGCCACTGAAGATGATTTAAAAAAAAAAAAGAAAAATCAGAAAATGTAAAGCCAATCAGAGACCAAGCCGCTTGCAAAACAGTTATGGCAGTTCCCCAAGCAATGAGCGCTAACGTTAACGTTAGTATAGTAAATACAGCATTAAATGCAGTTACTGCAGAAATAGACTTTCATAGTTGGTTCACCACTCGCGTTAATGGAGGATCAGTTATGAGATGCTTCAAAGCAAGCAGGGCTAGCTTTGAAGGGCTTTGGGCTTTGGGACACTTGGACTACTTTGCATGAGCAGTATGGAGACATTATGTAGTTTTATTATTTTATTTATGTTTAAATCCTGGTCACCATTTGCTTCAATTGTTTGGGAGATAACTGCAAACCTTTTTTCCTCTGAAACACCAGCAGTGTTTTGTAAACTAAAAAACTTCACCCACCCTTCCATCTGTATGAGCGTGAGTAGATAATGACTGAATTTTCATTTTTGGGTGAACTATCCCTTTCAGGCTGCCACATTTGGTGAATATATGGGGTATAGGATGTGTTCAAATCAGCATTCCTGGATGACTGCACTGAGGTTGATATTTTCCATTTTCTCACACAGCGCTTACTTGTTATTTTCCATTAATCGACAGAGAAATAACAAAAAAGTTATAAACTTCAAACTTTCTGGACTCAAAGAACTGATCTGCATGAGCGGGTGTATCTCTTTCTGATTTAGGCCACAAAGTTATTTATCACCCCTCATATATGTAGTGTATACTATTCATACGCAAGAATTTTAAAGCCCATGATGTGTACCCAGCTGAACTTCCACCCTCTTTTTATTTGCAGTTTATGTATCTGTAGGTTTGACAGAAACTTTTTGTCTCCTTGCCTTCATCTAGATCGCTGCCTCATGCATGAGATCATGCAAAGTGGATCTAGTATCTGAAAATCAAATTAAGGTTACAGCTTCCACCTCCATCCATCTGCTCAGCAGGTTGTCCTGCAAATCTCCTTTGGAGCAGTTTATCAAATTTAGCAGCAACACTGCAATATTGACAATCTAATAACAATGAGAAACGGCCACCATAATATCAGTCAAAAGGCTTTGCCAGTGTAAACACTCCATGGAGTGGAAAGTATATTTCTCAACATAAAACACATCTGTCTTCCAGACCATTGATATTACGCTTAATACGACAGTAAAGGCTTTTCTCCCCAGTTGGCTGTCGCTGGAACAACCTTGTCGCTGTGCTTCACCTGTGCACTCGATGGTCCGAACAACTGAGGCAGCAGCCAAGCACACATAGTCACCCCTAAGTCACCCCACGGGCTGTAAAATAATCTGCTGCCACATGCCAGCCAGGGGTCAGTGGTGTGTCACCATCTCGCCACTGTCAATAGGGAAAATATACATGCGGAGATGCACACATATAGCTACATACAAGTTTGTAAACAGCTACAGCTGAGATGGTCTCTTGCCTACATTTGTCTCTTAAGCCTCAAACCGTTTTCCTCCCAGCTCCACATGCTTAACCACAACAGTTACCTTTAACTAAACCCAAGTCCAAACCCATAAATGCTCCTGAAAGAAATGAAGACCTCACTGAAGAATGAAAACACTGGCTCTCTTTTGGATCACAAAACCGCTCAGATGGTGCTTACATCAATCATTGTTTGCGTGCAGAAAGCAAATATAAGGTAAAGGCTATTAGCCAGGAAGCTGTGCGTTGGTTCAATGCTAGGCCTTTGACAACAAAATGGAACACATTTCGTTCCAGTTTGCACACTTGAATTTAGATCCACCTCAGCCTTCCGCCAAAGATGACAAATTGGTTCCAAACCCCAGAAGTTGGAACCAAAAAATGTCGTGTTTTGTCTTGGAAATCAATGTGGCTGTGTCAAATTTTACAGGTTGTTGTCATTGTCTTCCTCTGTTAATAACGTATCCTTGATTAGAATAATTCTGCTCAAAATTAAAAATGGCATCACCAACATTCACAAAGAATCCTGGACGGATACAGTTCAAGCACCAGAACTAACATGGTGGGAAAACATCCACTGGTCTAATGTGGACGAGGAGGTTGTGAAACCTTTTTCACCATCTCAAACACTGACACTTCAGTGTTTGGATGAGTTTTTGTTGTATAACAGTCTCTGCCTACTTGTGTGTTCTCCTTTCACTGACAGCCAACAGCCAGTCTGTACAGTTCGTGACTGTGCCCAGTTTCTTGTCAACAATGACCCCATCGTTTTGTTGTATGCTTTCTCTTCCTCTTCCTCCATAAACACACTGACAACCAGACAGTCAACAAGAACCAACAGGAATCAAGTGGATGCAGACAACAACATGCAAAAGAAAAGAGACAGGTCACATGCAGCTTATATCTCGAGCCACCATTTCAGAATGCTTCAACCTGTACAGCAAAATGACAGCTCCTGTTTTTAAACCCTTGGATCGAAGAATAAAAAACTTCCCAGAGACACTTTTGACCTGGAAAAAGTTAGAAGAAACCTCAGATCCAAACTGGAAAGACAACAAACAAGGCGACTGCCATCATGCACATGTGTAAAGAAAAAACAACAACTTGCAGTCCTTATTTGTAACTTGAGAGCGTTCTAACGCTAAGACAACTTTTTTAGAGATGAGAGCCAGTGCTTTACAGACGGGGACCACAGTAATATCAAATTTTTGAAAATGACTGGAGCAGACGGATCATCATAAACAGTCTTTATTTAGTGCAAAATACACTCACTGACATTTTGACAGAAAACAATATGCTGCTGAAATGTCAGTAAGTCCCTATATGTAATCCAAAAAACATAGCAGGACAAAGAAAACAACTTCCTCTCCTTTTTCCAGAACTCATTAGAACATATATTAATGCTTCCCCTTAGTAATGTTTAATTTTTTTTTGGCTTTTGAAGACTTAATTTGCAAAAACACAATAAAACATGTCTGAAGAAAACAAAATTGTATTTTTTTTTACAAATGAACCCCTCAGTTGTTACCCTGTTAAATAAAACTTTAAAACATGCCTACCAACATTGGGTTGTGAAAAAGAGGATGATTTTCTGGAGTATTGGTTGGAATGGTCCACACTCAACATAAAGTAAATAACTTTTGCTAAGTCTTAAATTCATAGTTCACTGTAAAATAAATAATGTTAAAATAAACACTCAAAATGTACAAAAGAAAAAAAATGTCAGCCTACTGAAAAAAGTACTACAATTTAGGATTATTTTGAGAGTGGTCAGTGAGTGTTTTGAGAAGCCATTGATGTTAGGAGCGCCTTCAAAAAGAAGAACGGGAGGCATAAAGTGATGCAGGACTACAGTCTGCAGAGTGGAGGCGAGTGAGGCAGGAGGCAAATGACACATGGGGTAAAAATTGTAATAAAATGCACAGTGTTTGCTGAAGTGGCTAGCGTGTTTCTTCTTCTTGGGACCTTTTTCATTCATTTTCAGTGTCAAGGGAAGCAAAGGCCTTTGACTGTGTGGCATAGCGCTCCAGCTGAGAGCTTGAGCGAGTGTAATTACAAATGATACACAGCACATTAGACGGGGTTGTTTGCCTCTGGGTTGGTTTGGTTACCAAAACACATATCCTACAGCCTGGAAATATCACAGACTGTGAAATAAGGTTTTTTTTTAATTTTTTATTCATTCACCCTTTATTTATTTCAGGGATACATTGAGGGGTGATCTTCATTTTCAATGATGCTGAGATTACAAAAAGAAAGAAAAGAAAAGAAAAAGAAAACTGTAAGAAATACATCAACATTGGCTTACCTGAGAGAAACAATTACATTCAGATACATTAAGGTTTTGAAGCATATTCCTAAATTGTCCGAGTGTAAACAGCAAATTAATATTTAAGGTGCATTGTAGGTTGTTCCATGAGTTTGGAGCACAAAATCTGAAAGCAGCCTTTCCAAGTTCTGAGTTTACCCGTGGAACATGCAATATAATCCTGTCATGTGAGCGGGTTTGATAAGCACCGACACTGAGGTCTATTAGTCAAGTATTGCAATTTGGTCATTTCTTCAGGAGTGCTTTATAAATTAACATATACCAGTGCTGTTCTCATCTCACGGAGAGAGAAGGCCAACCAACTTTTTCATGCAGAGTACAATGATGGGTATTGTGCATATCGCCAGTAAAAAACCTAAGAGCAGAGTGATACACAGCGTCTAAGGGCTTAAGGGTTGTAACAGCAGCATGGCTATATATTACATCACTGTAATCCAGGGCAGAAAGTAGTACAGCTTCAACAATTCTTTTTCTACTGTACATGGGAAAGCAGGTTCTATTTCTGTAGAGAAAGCCAAGTTTTGTTCGCAGTTTTTTTGTTTTTTTTTTTACCAGGATGTCAACATGAACTTTAAAAGTGAATTTATCATGGATCCAGATGCCCAAGTACTTAAAATGTGAGCCTCTTTCCATTGCTAAACCGTGTAAAGTGCTGATCTGAATATTATCGTAATTGATTGCCTTAGCTTTTGTAAATGACATGTATTATGTTTTGTCAACATTTAACACAAGTTTGAGCTCAATGAGCGCCTCTTGAAGAGCATTAAAAGAAGTTGTATCATGATGAAATGAAGAGATTGACAGGAGAAATGTTTTTTGTGCCTTTTTTGATAGGACAGCTGATGAATTGGACAGGAAATGGGGGAGAGAGAGGGAATGACATGCAGCAAAGGACTACGGGACACAGCCTCTGTACATGGGGCACCCGCTCTACCATCTGAGTTACAAGAGCGCCCTGACTTTGGCACTTTTTAAAAGTATCATTTAAAGGCTGACGATACTGATGTATGTTGAGTAACCTACACAACACTAGCGCATAACGTGCTGTGTTTGCTTTGCTGTTGCACGTTGCCAGGTTTGCATTTTCACTTGACATAGCTATTCGTTTTGTTTATGCGAAGGATTCCTCTGGATGTGATGTCAGTGTTTCTTTAAGATACAACAAACAGCTATCTTGCTTGCAGGATGATAGCAGCTTAGATCCCCCGCCGCCAAACAAGGCCCTCTCAAAAGCCCAGCACCTAACCCTTGTGTGTGTTTACTCACGCCACTTGTTAAACATTTACATACCCATCCAAACAGTGTCAGAGGGGAAACCGCATCACCCCACTCTGTTTTACATTAGCATGCGGCCGTGCAGTTTGCTTCTTCCTTCGAGGTGGAGGAAAAATTCCCAAAACATCCATAGTAATCAATCTGATGAAACCAAACAGCAGTATACACAGAGGACACAGGAGTAAACAACTTTTAACTGAGCCAGATTGAAGTCTCATCTCCACAAGGAGCCAATAAGACATGACTCCATGTTTCAATAACATTTTGTCTTTTAGTTTAAGCTCCGAGCCGCAAACAACTCTGTGCCGAACATCCCAGAGTTTGTTTTGTGAGCAGAAGCAGAGGGATATTTCTCCAAATGGACTCCAGCTTCCATAAATGTTTAATGAGCGCTTTCTATTCACAATAATTGAACCTTTTCCAAACCCATGTGGCGCTATAAGCTACATGCATAACATACTTGTGCCACATAATCTGTGTTTGTACAAGCAAGTGCACAGAAAGAAGTCACACGTGGAAATACGAGTCTCCTGGTCTCCATTTTTACAAGTCTCACTTTTTTAATGGGAATATCCTGGTGTTAAATATCTGTAATGTGTTTTCCCTGGCTGTGACGACGCTCGGACATAAACATGCTATTCTTGCTGTACCTATAATTGTTCTATTAATAACACCTATAATGTCTGAGTCTCGTTCTGCATGGAAAGGTGCAACAGTATTTATAGAGTGCAAACGCGACCTGCTTCCAGCTGCCACACGTTGTTAATCCCCGGCTACACCTCTGCCATTCACAGCCCATTTAGGTCAGACTCTCTTAGCGCTTGGCAGTCAGAGGGCAGGCTGCTGTGGCTGACACTGATGTCCCTCATGACTGGGGGCGCCACGACAAAATCTGGAGCCACACCTTTATGGTAAAACCTGCAGTCTGACAATAAAAAGAGTTTTCTGAATCTGAATCTCATAAAACACTGTTACATTGCTTCTGCTACCTCTGCCCCCTCAACCACAATCCTGCACTTGAAATTCCCACACGACCGTCACAGAAGAACAAATTGCTTCTTCTAGTGCAGTTCATGCTCTCTCAGGGACAAAGGGACCAGATGGAATGGCATTTGACAGAGTTGGGACTGGAACTCAGACCTGAACCTTGACTGTAGCCACCTATGCCAAAAATGGAAAATGTCTAATGTGAAACACAAACTTGATCCAACATCTGAAGCTATCCATTACTATGCTTAATCCACTTTTTGGGGTAGATAATTTCATTCAGTGTTTTTTTTTTTTGTTTTTTTTTTACATTGTAAGTTGATCTGAGGTTCTACAGTAAAATGTTCATTGCAGCAAAAGTAGTCTTGATCTGTTCTTTTAAACCCTCTCACAAACCCTGGGACACTCCAAATCCAGGAACTTCTTCTTGCTCCTCCCCTGTGCACACCATCACTTCCTGTCTAAAGGCTCCTACACGCAAAACCACTAACAAAGAACATGCTGTGACAAAAAATCGACTGCTGCATTGTGTTTTGTCCACCACTGTCGGGCCTAAAAGTGGCATTGTTGACACCGCAAAGACAAGTTGACAACCAACAGGGGCATATATGTGCTGCGCCTGTGCCGAGGTAAATCCCTCTCCACAGATACATGAACTGTTGTTATGATTAAGCAGCATTTTTTGAACCCACTCTTTCTAATATAGTAACTTATAATTGATAATATGCTTGATTAAAAGTTACAAACCACACTATTGAAGAGGCAAAGGAGAAAAATAAGGAAGCTACAGAAATTACAGCGACAGACTAAGGGGGCTTTCCCTCTCTGTTTGCATCATATCCTGTTCATGCACTGGTTCACTTACTTGAACAGCCAATCAGACTGATTTCTCTCACGGACGAGTGGCTGCCGATTCTACATGTTGAATCGACCAGCCTCAAACAAGCACAGCACAGTTCTGACGCTGCTGTTCACATCATACCGACCAGAGCTGAGTTCAGTTTCTAAAGGCTGATCAAAACATCTGTAGAATATCATATAAAACTGCTGGAAAATGTGGAAAATATGCTCAATGAAGTCTGACTGTGACCGTTGATCTAACCAAACAAGACCCTCAAAAAGAAAACATAACCCACCATGATAACATTCAGGTGAAGTGGTTTGGTCTAATGAAGGTAAAACTAGAAGTTGAAGAAGTTGTGCAGAAATCTTCTCTCATCAATGAATAAGACTTTTAAAATGATTGGAAAGAACTTTGAAGTGAACTGTGAAAGTGGTGTAACAATTCTCACCAGAACCTGAAAAACTACTCGTACAGGAAAAAATTGTATATAAAACAAACGTTTTCCTCCCAGCTCCACATGCTTAACCACAACTTTACATGCAAAAATCTTTACTCTCTACCTTAAAAGTAACATAAAATCTCAGTGAATTTGTTGTTTTTATAGAATGACTTATTACTTCCTTTCCTCCCTCATTGCTTTTGTTTATGTCTGTATTATCTGAAAAGCTTTCGACAGAGATGACCTTTAATTGTTGAGCTTTTTGAAGGTTTTTTCACCTTTCTGACCCATTTACAAATCCTCACCTCCCCCTACAGCTCTTTGTTTAATATATGTGTGACCCGACTGTCAGAGTGTGAATAAACAAACCACAGAGTGTTTTTCTGTTTCACTGTAAGTACACAAACACATTAATATGCAGGACTAATGAAAGTGTTCACCCTCATTATCACACAGGAAGAGTTCATGATACTCTGCATTTTTTGGTTGATGACTAAGGAGCTGAACTGAACCTGAGGCTGAAATCTGTTTACAAGAGTGGAAAGAATTTGCTTTTAAAGAAAATAATAAACTTTTTATAGG
>JAQLOL010000026.1:25189200-25201658 GCA_029783665.1 Naso thynnoides
ATCGACATTTTTTTCACATCTATCACTATCGGTCATAAATTCAAAGTTATGTTCAGTCCAGTGCCTTTGCCTACTTTTAAGGTAGAGACATTAATTAAATTATAATAAAGAACAAATGTTGGATTTGGACAATGGAGACCAGAATGTGCATCATACATTTCATGTGGTCTCCGTCTGAGCGTTTCTATTGATTGTCGTTTGGAAAAAGGTTGGCTTTCGTCAGTTATTTAAAAAAGAAATATATTCTCACTTCATGATTACTTTTCAGTATTTACTTGAAACCAAAACCTTCTCCTGACCTTAATAATGTGGGTCAAGCGCATGAAGATAACTCTAAAACATAATTCATGTTTTAGTCACAGGGAGTTAAAGGAAAACTACACTTTTATGTGAATGTTGCCAATTTATCCAAAATCCCAATGTAAAACAAGAACATAGATGCCTTTTCCTTCTCTGTTCGTTCAGTCAGTTGCGGGCACCTGCCCCATGCGAAAAGTTTTAATGGAAGTAATGGTGAGACGCATTTTCTGCCTTCTAACACACTTTCAGAAATCTCCAACATGCTCCATCTATATGTTGTGACCATGTGGTGACTTGCACATTTACCATGCTATGAAATATTATGATTTTTGCCATTTTTAAAGTCATTTTTTTGTGACCGAAGCACAGTGTCACTACACCTGGAAAAGTAGAATCTGAATTTTATGGATTTTTCCTTTAGGGATCGATAAAGTACCTACTTACCTACCTGTTTAATTGTTCTGTGTTTGTTCTCACAATGTCAATGTCTGTATAGCATGTGAATATGCACGGTCACAACATGTGGATGAAGCATGTTGTAGATTTCTGAATGTGTCTTAAAGTGCTGCAAAACTGCTCACACAGGGCGGCTATCCAACGACCAGACCGCACAGAGAAGGGAGAGGCATCTATGTTCTTGTCTTATGTTGGGATTTTGGATAAATAGGCTAAATTCCCCCAAAAATGTTGTTTTCCTTTAATAAAAAGCTATTTCGAGCCAAATCTCAAGGCTCTAGCATTGATTTACACTGAAGAAAACAAGATGAATGATGTTTTTTTTCCTTTACTTCTGCTGTCAGCCATTTTATTTGTTCTATTAATGCGAAAAATACAAAAATATTTCATACACTCTTAGTCACTTGGACTTAATTTATTAAAAATGAGGCATGAAATTGGAGAGGGAGGTCAACAGTGTGTAGGATTTTAGGTTTTTTGATCCAAAAACAATCAGTCAAGTCCTGCATGCTAGAAATTTGGACTCATTTTTACTCACAATATATCAGCAGCAAATACTTCGGAAAGAGTTTCATATTGACACAGCTTTTGAAATGCACACCTTAAAAAATGTCAGTCAGCACACCTTGTAGTAAAGATATTGTAATGAAATGAATATAAATAAGAAGGCACAGAAGGATGTTGGCGAGAAAATCTTGCGAAAAACAACAGCATGAGACTCATATGTTCATCACATGGTTCACACGCTATGATGAAGCCTCTGCATCATCATCGTTATTAATCTGAGCCAATAACTCCTCACATACTTTTAGATTCTTGCTGACAAGTGAAAGCCAAGTGCTAAGTGAAGAGATCTGAGTATTCCAGATTCTCGAAGGCTGAACAATCAGTGGAGCTTCGTTTTGATCCAAACAACACGTTTGTCGTCTCTGCTCACCAGCTGCTGCTGCTGCTGTGAGGATTCATTGGCAAAACAACAGAAGAGAACATTCTCAGGTGCTTTCGCTCTTGTTAGCCATGTTGATTACAAGGTCTGAATAATGGACAATTACAAGAAAATGTGACTTTAGGAACACATGTGATGCGCACGTGTCACTTCAAAAGAAGGACGGGAGCAAACTGTGCAGTGTTAGATTCAGTCACATAATGAAGGCAGATTCTTCTCAAGACTGTTGAACAATAGGGGAGAAAAAACAGCAAATGCGCTTTCACAAGCTTTGTTTTTTTTCTTTACAATGACTGGGAAGTGTTCCACAAAGCAAAACCGCAAACACAAACATCAGGTAGTTATCTTGCGCAGAAGGTGAGAAAAGAAAAAGAAGACGAGCCCAGGCTCCAGGCTTCTGTCCTCATGGAGGTTTTTGGTATCCGTTGATCAGGCTCCCTGCCTGGAGACAGAAACATAAACTGTAAGTGAAGAGGACCAAAGACAATAAACATTCAATATGTGCAAGAAGAGAAATCAGAGAGAAAATGTCCCAGTAAGCATAGTAATGGCAGGTCAAAAGACATCCGAATATCAATGTTACAGCTGGGCTTAATTTAGCTGATTTGATTAGTTCTCAAGGATAGTGATGCCATTTTTCCACCAAAATGGTAAATCCACTAAAAGTAGCCAATATAGTGAGGAAGAGATGACATATTTTTGTGGGTCATCAAGGAAGTTAGCAATGCACTGATTCATTTGGCAAAAAGCTTGTGAGATTTTTGAGTGATATTTAGGATTTTTGTCAAAGGTTAATGATACTTGCATGTTTTGTTCAGAGCGATAATCCTTACAGATGAACACCACATTTGTGCTTTTTGGAGCATAAATAAAATCACCAGAAGCAAAAAGCTATCGTTAGTCCATAAATAAACTACATCATGGTCACATGACTTAAACCTTGCTACCCCGAAGCATCCAACTTCTGATGTGATTCAGCGTACTTACTACTTCTACAAAATTCTCTCCTCTTAGCGTGACCTGATCTGGTTAGTGGTTATGGCTAGTCTCACATCCATTTTCAAAGATATTAAATGTTTTCAACCCTTTTCACTGGATGATGTCTAATGTCCCTAACAAACACTGTAGTCTCATTCAGCCACTTGTTAGCAACTGCCTTTTTTAAGACGCATAAAACCTTAAAAGTTCAAAAATTTGGTTTTTAATGGCATATTTTTAGTCACAGGACAAAATATCTAAATATCCTTAGCCTGTGTAAACCACAGACCTTATTGAGCTATTTCACCGTAAACCCATTTTAAAAAAACACAGATTTTGAGACGAGGGAACAGCATGTGCAAAAATGCTAACTGACTTCCACTTTTTAGGGCTCCTTATTTTGACCACTCTGTCAGTTCCTTTCTGTTAGAAGACAAGTTTGCTTCTCTTGTTCTTGTGTTTCATGTTCGACTTCAAGAAGGCATCTGAACATGGACTGTACATCTTTCACTTCAGTCACTCCTTTAAACTGAACACAAGCAGACTGAAAGACTTTCACACACCGCCTGAACAGAGACGGTGGAATATGTCGTTACATGTCACAGCATCTGTCACAGTGCCAATAAACTCTGTCCCCTCAAAATTGTACCTGCACGTTGTTCCCAGAATGTAAAAAGTAGTGAGTTCATGTTTGAATTCACCACGTGTCAGTGCATTGTGTCGGAAAAGGGGCGTGTCGGGGTAATCCTGTACAGCCGTTTTTAAGTCACAGCAGAATTGTTTTTAACTCCAGATGACCTTTCTGCAGGTTTACAGGATGGTTTGCGGCAGGAAAGCCACAAGTTAATGAAAAAGTCAAGTGATTTCTCTTTGTTACAGCCTCATTTGTGAAGTGACCTCTGCACTACAGCAATACTAATCACATTAGTGGTAGCAATGCAAAGTTTAGAGAGTACACGTTTTTTGGGAAGAAAGCCTTCTCGTGTGTTGCTCCTTGGACATGAAATAATCTGCAGAGTACACTACATCTTAATAATTTAGTCCTGTTTGGAAAATTTTAAAGCCCTGTTAAAAGTTCATTTGATTTTATTGACTTGGATCTCTATTGTGTTTTTAATGTTTGTATACTTTGTTTTGATTCTGTTTAACCTGTGACTGTGACTGGTGTGCTGTCTTGGTCAGGTCTCCCTTGTAAAAGAGATTTCAATCTCAAGGAAAATCCTGAAATAAATGCTAAATAAATAAATAATCTTTAACAATTTGTCTCTGATGCTCATCACTGCGGCTGTAGATTTTGCCGTGGACAACTTTTTCACCTTTCTATAAAGTTCATGAAAATATTATTGAAGTTGCACCCCATTGTGAGTGAATAGGTAACAAAATAAAGTTTAATTTTTTTATCCTAAGTTTGGGAAAGTTCCATGAGTTTCTTGAGTGCTGACTTGTTGTCAGCACTGAGGTTTGCGCTGCCAGCTCACAGTACCGTTAGCTCGTGACGTGTGGCAGATTTCAGCTTGTGGGCAAAAGCCAGCACTGTGACATTTGGAGAAGGGCCAGCTTTGACAGCAATTCAGTTAACATACTTCAACACAAAGGGGAATGAAATAACTCAATAAGCAAGTTACATAAACCTACACAAGAACTAATTTTAGCTCAGTTTTAATGCAGATGCACGGATGTCATTTGACTTGCAAATCACCTAAACTCCTCCCACATCTCTGTTATCGTAAACGAGAGCATAACTGTCATTTTAACCTCTTTACAGTAAAGAACGACGCTTATGTCCACACAGCGTAAGTCTGCAGTTTATATAAATCATGTCAAAGCTTAAAATGTTTTTTAACACGCTTATTTCCTGTGTGTCTCCGGCTTTCCCCGCTCCTCCAGTCATGTTCCCTCACTCTCTGAGCTCTGCAGGGGCTGAAAAACAAGTACCCACCATCATCTGCACTCAATCAGAATAATTATCTGAAGAAATGCATTGCAGGGCCTGTGAGAGGAGGTGAGGGGAATGAAGCACAGAGGCAATCACCTCCCTCCAGTCATTATTAGTCATCTCTCCGCTGCTTTGGAAGAGAACCCGGATGGTTTGGGCGGGAGCCATGTGCAGCAGGCAGACAGACAGAGAAAAGGCCTGATGTGACTCCAGTGCCCAGAAAGCATCAGCAATCTCTCAAGGCTTTGGCATCGCCGCGGCTCCTCTGGGGACTGGCAGCGCACGAATATCAGACTTATGTTCTGTCTGTCAGGCTTCCTCTTATCCACAGATTTTAAAACACTGAACTTGTCACTCTGAAGATGCAGGAGCTTTTACAAATCCCCGAGCGAGCACCTTTTGGTTCTCTGCTCAGGAGGATGAAGCGTTTGAGGTCCTGTCAGGATTTGTGAACGCTTCCTTAAAGGGAGCTCTTTGTGGGACATTGTGGGGTTTCTGTTTGAATGCAATCAAAAGTTCCTCAAAGCTGTCTAACTTCTTACAGCAGATGGACAGAAAAAAATACAACACTGATTAGACTGATTGACTCGATTGCCCATGCAGTCTAATCCACAAATGTCCTGGCAGCCCTGCAGATCGGCGGGGGACTGGCAGTCCTCCTCAGATGAGTATCTCTGTGTTTCTGAATTTCTGTTTCAACCCTGAGATTTTTATTTGTCTATGATCCAGAGATTGAAAAAGGCTGAACGGGTTGCTCTAAAGGAGCGGAGGCAGCTCAAATCTAAAGCACCTTGGCCTGAAAAGATTAATCAACAAGATTCATATCAGAGGTCTCTGATGAGTTTCCCTATTATTACATAAACACATCAAATAAACCTCTCAGAGCTCATTTAACTTTTAGATTAGAAGTATCTCATCAAGTCCCACAATAACAATAAATTCGACTCATCAGGCCATAATTTTGTTATGATATGATTTTACTATAAACATTGTTATCCTTATAATAAAATCCCAATGGTGTAAAAACACAGCGATCACAGCAAAGGGTTAATAATTGCTTGTTGCTCAGGAAATCTTGTTTTGCACCATCTGACATTTTACCAGATGTTTCAGCATTCCTGATTCCCACAGTAAACTTTGCGTGTACAATATTATTATTGATAAAAGGAATTGCCAAAAACTACAAAATAAGACCCAAGTTGTAGTGTGCTGGTATTATTTTTTGAGGCCCATCAATTTTTGTTGAAATTTGTAGATTTTTTTCCCAGAGGCAGATCAGTTTGAACTGTTTTTCATCCCTTTTTATGCTTCAGTGTTCCTAAAAATGTGTGTTTACAGCTGAAACTGATCATCCCAGATTATGGACAGTAAGTAAATGAAGACCTATTGCAACAGGAAAAGGTCATAAAATATTTCAGTAATTTGAACTAAAGAGAAAAACAGAGTGAAACACAAACACAAACTGCTGCTGATGACTCCACCCCCCAAGTGAGAAGCAATGAGGTTAAACGGTTTGTGAAAATCTATCTGTACTCAAATTTGATTGCATTGTTTTTATTGCTTTCTCAGTCATTATTTGTGTTATTTTAAATATAGTGATGAATTCCCATGTTGTAAAATACAAAATTGAAATAAAAAGACCGAATCATAAGTGGCCTGTGTGCCGTCTAGTGGCCATTAGATGATATGGCAGTATCTTTATCTCTTAACTGCTGCTGAACCCTGTATGGATTCAAATACACAGCAGACAAAATTTTTTTTAAAAATGCTGATAAGAGTTTGATGAGAAAACTGACACCACTGTCAGACTGTGCACAGATGAGTTTTAGCCCTGCACTTTGGATTTCTAACTTGTCTGGTGCAATCCCGAAATTTTAAAACACTGAACTGATCACTCTAATGAGATTTGTCTTTTCTAAAGTCTAAATGAACAGTAAATTAGACTTGACGGAATTGATTGTCCTCAGAAAAGGACAGCATTTATGGAATGTGAGAACAGTTTGAAACAGCTTTTTATACTCTGCGATACCAATTTTGGCCACACGGGGGCAGTGGAAACAAGATGTGAAAACAACACTGGAATATCGTGACATTTTAGGTGGCCATGGCTAACATGTCAGCGAACACATGTCCATATACCCAGCAGTTGGAGCCACATTATCATTTATTTGTGGTCAAGTTGTGCACGATTTTTTTTTTCTTTTTGTTAATATTTACTTTTTATGTGCTCTGTTTTTGTGCTCTGCCATCAATTTAAATACCTTTTGACATTTTATAGACAAAACAATCAATCGGAAAATGGCAGGAAATAAGCAGATTATTCAGTAACGAGAACAATCATTGGTTGCACATGAGAGGGTTTTGAAAGTGAAAAGTGCTGGACTGTTTCGGCGTCTTGTTTGGTTGCCAAAGAGCTTTCAGTGACCTCTGCAGGTACCTCAAAGCCACTTTATAACAGTGTAAAGCAGACAGTAAAACACACTTAGTGCCGCTGTTCTAGATACATCTCTGATATCTGGAAGAACTGACAGCACCGCAACTCCTCTGAGGCTTGGCAACCATACTCAGATTATATTAGCCCTCCCTAATAAATCTGTAATATTTCACACTTTAAGTTTGCATGTAACATCTCTCACCCAAAGATTTCCAAACACTAAGCTCATGTACTCTGCGACAGGATTTCTTTAACAGAGACTTTGTGAATGTGATGCGACCTTTGGCATAGCAGAACAATTACCTGGTTGAAGAGTTCTGCATACAGCGCGTTTGACTTCTGCAGCTGAGACTTTAGGTCAGCTTCTTCATCTGTTCTCCACGATGTTATACTGCTTCACAAAGAAAGGCAGGTTACACGTGCCATTTATTCATGTACTGAAGAACATGTCGGGGTGGGCCAAAGTGTAATGGGTAAAAATGATGGGAGATGAAGAGAAATTTTGTTTTCTTTATTTAGCGCTCAGTGGGAGGTTTTTTTGAAACACTCCAGAGCTGGTTTCTGGTAAAAGTTGTGCACCTATATCATCGTGATAACCACATAGTCTGATGCATCTCTGTTTATTTCCCTTGCTCATTCTTCCTTACCTGTCACAGCACTTTGAGTCCTGCGGGGGGCAGAGGACACTCTGTGTGGAGCGGTCATCGTGCAACCTCTTCTTCAGTTTTTCAGCTTTCTTCTTCATCATGCTGACCTGTTGCAGCAGAACTTCTCTCTCCTCCATCAGGCAGTCTTTGAATCTGTAGAAATAGTGTGGTTTAAAAATAATGCAAAAATTAAATTAAAAATAACGATAATGCAACAAGGGAGTGTCTAAAAGTACCAATAGATAAGATGGATGGATGGATGGATGGACAGAGCTGTATGACTCAGCTGCGGCACAGTTAGTTAGCTGCCACTTAACCTTTCATACTCTTGTTCCTCTAGAATCAAGTAACTAATTAAAATCAAACTGGACATTTTTTTTTGCTGGGTCAGTGACTTCTTGCAGTCACCATGAGGTTGCCAGAAACCAAATAATTAGAGAGTTTTTCAAAATTGTTGAAGTATTTCCTTAAATTTTCATTGGTGTGTGAAAATATTTGACATGGCCATTTTATCATTATTATTATTATTATTATTATTATTATTATTATTATTATTATTATTATTATTATTACTACTCCGATTTATAAAGTGCCTTTCTTGAGACCCAAGGACGGTTAATATAGTTGGATACAACAATACAAAACTGAAACAAGTAACTGGAGCAGTTGTAGGCTGTGGTGAGCTTGAGGAGTTTTTTAAACATGTCCAGTGATGAGGTGTTGTGTATATCAGCGGGAAGAACACTCCAGTGGGTGGGAGACGTGACACTGAAAGTTTTGTTTCCTAAGGTTACTTTTCTGATGTGTGGAATGGCAAGCAGGCCAGTGCAGACTGGGTGTATGGATGAGGAAGGTCAGACAGAAGCTGAGGGGTAAGGGCATGGAGGGACTTGGAGGTTAATACAGAACTGCATTTGACAACATTTTACTGAAAGCATCCATCTATAATGCATTATGAACATACTTATATGCTGTAGTGCGCCTATGGTGCTGTATAATCATAGTTATAAACAGGGTTATCTTATCCATAACCATAAGCACCTGTAATTCATTATAAGTGTGTTCATAATATGCTATAATGTCTTATATCCTGTATGTTCATATTGCGTTGTAATGCATTATATGTATACTTTAAGTAAAGTCTACCCATAATTTCAATTTTTCAGCACAGAGCTGCACAGACAAAACACAAATACAGAAATCACTCAAGTTGTGATGTAAGCAGTGAATGTTTATGTCACTTAACAGGAAAGTTGTTTTTTAGATTTCGTGTGTGTGACTGTAAAAGTCAGTTCATCAATGTCAGGAAAATACCAACCTCTTGACGCAGCACATCCAATAGCGTTGCCGCTGGCAGAGCCACTCAAACTGCTCTGCCGTCTCCTGTAGTTTCCCCAGACTGCCCGCGTTCTCCTGCTGCAGCTCTCGCACCTCAAACACAAGACGACGTCACTTTATTTCCCCTTCAAGCAGGATGTGAATGAGAAAACAAGACAGCCAATCATACTGTGGTGTGTGACTGATGGCAGGGACTTTTAAACTCACTGCCGTCATCTGGAAAGATGAGCAAATGCAATAGAGTTGGACTTTATACCAACTCCCAGGTCTTTGAAAATAATTCACTGACTTGATCCATTACAAATAAATGTTCTCATTAGGTTCCTCACTCACAGGGCGGCCTGTTGTTTCTTAGCAGAGATAATTGTAGACCTGGAGTATTCGCTGTTTGATGGACTGGTTGAAACAGAGGCCAGTGAGGGAGTTTTGGAGGCCAAGTGTAAATTTAAAAAAACTCTGACAGCGTGTTGGATTGTTTCACTAATGCAGAGACACAGCTCACGCTGATTCAAACCCAACACCAGCAGAATGTGAGTTAATGTGTTCTCTGGGGTGGCTGTAGCTTTAAATTTGAACCTTGAGGTTTTATGTTTCACAAAATTAATTGTTCAGAATCCGACGGCAGACTTGTTATTCACTGTTTTTCACTGGCTCGCTGACACATTGACCCAAACAGGCCTGAGAAAAGCACGAACAGTGTTAATCCATTACTTCTGATTAGAGCAGCTGGCAGCAGGACGGAGCTGTGCTGCATTATTTCTGGGTTGGCTGCGAGCTGGACAAAGAGAAATACACCACGTTCATTATTTAACAATTTAAAGTCGTTTTTTAAATTTTGTTTAAGCTCAACCAGAAAAAGGACCAAGCAGAGTGAACAAAGTGTCCCATCCTGACATCTGCTGGACAAAAGTGACATAACAACCACTGAGCAGCAGATTCTTCTTTTGTTTTTAATATGTACTGAGAAACTATATGTAGATTTAGCTTAGATTTAGATGTAGTTTTTTTTTTTTTGCTGTTTGTTGTTTTTATCATGTACTGGTAAACTACTGTATATGTAAATATTCATTTTGTTGAAGAGGAAGAACAAGAACAAGAATAAAAAAGAACAGGAAGAAAAAAAAAACAAGAAGAACGACAAGAAGTTTTTGTTTGTTGTTGTTTTTGATATGTACTGAGAAACTATATGCAGATGTTCATTTGTTGAAGAAGAAGAAAAAGAAAAAGAAGAAGTAAAAGAACAAGAGTAAGAAGATTTTCCTATGGTGGATTTATGAATACATGTTGTGTCTCTGTCCTGAACTTTGCTCTCTTACCTCCCTCTGATGAGCGATGCGTAAATCCTCAAGCTCTTCTGTTAACTTGTTTTTGTTGTCGCGTAGCTCCTCCAGCTCCACCATCTTACTGTGTGACAAAAACAAAGAGATCTTACCTTTTCCGTTTGTACTCCTCACTGCAGCTTGTTTAATTTATCTACAGCGACTCTCATGTGTAGCCAAGCTGTCAGCGTCCTGTTTTCAAGTTTCTAGACAGAAAACGTAATAAAATTGACCTTTTATGTATAACTGATGCTTTGATTTTATCTTAACTTTCAACTTAAATAATGTTCTTTATGTTTTAATGTTTTTTCAGGTATTTCTTCCACAGATCTTTCCGTTCATCTGGATTTCTGCTTCCAGCCCTTTTGTGTCACAGACCTGCAAGAGATTTGTTTTCATGATGGTATGAGTCAACAAGAATTTGAAGGCAAATGTAAAATTTGATGTCTCTGTTCAGGTTAGGATTTTTTTCATCTTCTTACGTGTGTGTCTGGAGTCATAATTTGATAACGTTTCCTGACACTGAGCCAACACTCCACAGGGGTTTAAGTCAGCAGACTGAGGCACCGGACGACTGTTTCTGCTGACTTAAAAATGCAGGTCCAACCTTAGAGTTTTTATTCGGTTTTTAACAGCAGTTTGAGATGAAGTTCTTCCCCGTGGGTTAGTAGAGCAGCTGGTGACAGCTTCATTTTGCTTCACTTTGCAGATAGTAATCAAACGTTAGTGTTCTTTTATTAATTTGAATGCTACTTCCTTACATGGTTGCCTTATCTAAATTTTGTTCAGATTTACCAGCTGGGTGGAAAATGAACAAAAGCTGTTTGAAAAAGGAGAACATTTTTGATGGATGAGATGGATTTAGCAACCAGTATACAACCAGAATGTGGTACTGGTAAGCTCTACATGAATAGGATGCCTGGTGGTAAAGACACACACCTCATGCTGTGGTTCAGCCCCTGTGTGCATGTCATCCTCTCTCCCCCTACCTGTGGAGCTCAGCATGCAGGCTCTCCATCAGCACAGCTCTGCGCTGGGCCTCATAGTGCAGCTCTGCCTGAAGGCTGTTTGCCACCACAGCCCTGTCGTGGGCCTCAGCGTGCAGCTTCTCCACCAGGCCCTCCAGTTTCGCCTCAGAGCTCTGCAGACACAGCAGCTCTGAGCCAACTTGCTGCAGCAGCTCACCATCCCGGGAGCTCCCCTCCGCCAGCAGGACCACACGCTGCTGCAGCAGGTTCACCAGTTCCTGCAAGAGAGACGCATGGAGGTACTGACATGTCGCACACACGTCCTCATCAAGACACTTCTTTTTCACAAGATCAAATTTTATTGCATTTGCTAGCTTCACTGCTGTTTATTGCTTGTGAATGCACCTCAGTTTTATATTTTCTCTGCTGAACTTTGCTGTATTCAGAGTATGACAGCTTTATCTCATCTGTTACATATGTTGACATAAATTTATGTGCTCCAAAACACACAGGAATTACACACAAAACAGACATGAAATATGCACATTAAAGGTATAGCTCAGCAACTCTTGGCTTCCAAGATGTCCTGGACAAGCCCAAACCTGAAGCTTTATCAAATCTTTGTGTGGGAAGTCATAAAGTGCGTCACAGTCTCCAAATCTCTTTAGCCTACCGACAATTACCAGTGAGGAAAGCTGCTCCTTTGTTACTGTGAAAGGAGGATTATAATTGTGCACATTTAGTAAAACTGAATACCTGAACGAATCTAAACTTGAAAATAGTCTAAATGCCAGTTACTGAAATCACTTAAAACTGTTAGGAACTTTTAACCAAGACAATCTTTAAGAAGGGGACTGAGTCACAGAATAATCTGACAGCATGAAAAGTAATTCATGGGACATGAAAAAACAATAAAAACTTATTTCTGTCTCATCAAATCATATTTTCCTGATTTTTCTCCAGTTTTTGTTTTGCCAGAAAGTCAAAAACCCCAAAACGTTGTTAACCGCAGCCAGGCCTCTGCACTGACAGTATGTTAACACTGGCACTTACTGTTTGCCTAATTTCACCGTAATTTCAGTAATTGCAGCATAGGTTACCCACTGATTTGGTCATGGCCATGTGGATTTAAATGA
>JAQLOL010000026.1:25215153-25235107 GCA_029783665.1 Naso thynnoides
AATGTGCGGCAGTATTAAGTATAAACATTTTACTCTATGCTTGCTTTCTGTGATCCATTTTCCAATTAACTTACTACTTCAGCTCTCGCGAAGACGATGGGCAGCCCAAAGGCTGAAATGACGATGCCCGTTGTGAGGAAGATGGCCAGCTCTTTGCAGGCATTACTGGCCGAGTCTGTGTCATCCACCACCCTCCGAGAGATGCAGTACGGGATGGGAGAGAGGATGTAGAAGAAGAGGAGGAACAAAGGCCAGTACTTGCTGCAGAGAGAGAGAGAGAGAGAGAGAGAGAGAGAGAGATAAATACAAACATGTTGTGATGTAAAGAATGCAGTTAAGTGAACCAATGAAAAAAGAACCAAAACTGTCCAGCGCTCAGCACATTATTTAACTTCAGAGGTGTCCTTTATGATTGAGGAGCAGCAAACCTGTACAACGTAGACTTTAGTGCCACTGCTTCGTGACCAAGCAGCACTTTCCTTACCAAGGGTAAATTATCTTTTATGATAATCATGTAAGCTTAACACAGGGAGCAGATTTTTCTTTAAAAACCTAAATGACAACAAAAACTGTTTGAATGTTGGTGAAACTTTACTGAAAGCATTCATCTATAATGCATTATAACACATATGAACACTATGAACACACTTATAATGTATAATAGGTGGTTATGGTAAGGGTTGACAGAACAAAAGTCGAGTGGACACACACATCCAAACCAAAGAAAGGCAGGCGCTGGGTCCGATGTGAGTGTGGCACAAAGAAAAGAAGAAAAAAAAGGGCTCACTATTGGAGCCCTGCAGTGTGCGAGCTGTTTTTTTCTTCTTTTCTTTATGGCTTGATTTAACCTTAACCCTGCTTATAACTACAGCACCATAGTTGGTGCATTACAACGCATTATAAGTATGTTCATAAAGCATTATAGATGCATGCTTTAAGTAAAATTTGGTAACACTTCACTTAAAGCATCCATCTATCATGCACTATGAACGCACTTATAATGTCTTAAAATGCACCTATAGTGCTGTGTAATCATAGCTGTAAGCAAGGTCAGGGTTAATCCTGACCAAAACCACCTATCACACATTATAAGTGTGTTCATAATGTGTTATACATGTTCATGATGTGTTAAAATGCATTACAAAGACAGAATTCAGAGAAAGTGTTACCGAAAGTTTTTCTCATTAAACCTAGAGTATTTTACATGATGACAGCCTGTCAGACAGACTGTTTCTAAGGCTAGCTCTCACGCTACAGCCAACTGAGCTCAACTAAAATTCATCACCAATCAATTAAAGAATCTATAAAGAATCCGACCAATAAGTACAACTGCTACTGGTTTCAAAATCTTATCATTTCACATCCCTGTGGAATAAAGTGTGCAAATCAGATATCTGTCAAGAAGCCTCAAAAAGGCAAGCTGTACTGTCTTCACAGGTGCTGCTTTATTTTCTAAAACTGTGATCCTGTAAGGCATCGAAATAGCTGATCGACACCTTACATTGTGCAGACAGGAAATGTGGTTTCAGACCTTTGAATTACTGCCAGCATCTCACATTAGGTCTGGTGCTGTGTAAGCATTTCGAGGACGGTCAACAAATCAGAGCTTTGTTTGCACAATTCAGAATGGAGGCGTCTTTTTCTGACATAGCTAGCCTTGATGAGATCACCACAGCTGTACACTTGAAGTAGACTTACAGAGCATCCCTTAAATTGCCACATTCCTTCGACTATGTTGAAGAATCTTTTCTCACAGTCTCTTTGCCTCATATGACAGTCTGTGTTCACAGCTTACTAATGACCCCGCGGCCCCAAGCAGGTGAATCCTGCTGTGAATTCACACCTGTGTTTAAAGCTGTAAACCTGTGATGGGATCGGCCAAAGTGCGTCTGTGTGCCAAGTGCTTAGTGCCGTTCCCTCACATACACGCACAAACACACAAACACGTAAACAGGCTTGCACAATGTGTGTGACGGTGGTACTTACTCGTACACAGGGAGGGCACATCCTAGCATGAGGAACATGAGGCCAATGGCCCCTCCAAAGGACAGGCTGATGAGAGCTGCGTGAGAGACAGCGGGGAGAATATCAGCATGTGCGACATCGCATAGCTCCTTTCTTAATCCGTGCATGAGCACCCCGCGACCCTCAACAATCCCATTGTGGCAGAAAGGCCCATGGCTGCTGCAGCTATCATGTGATGAATCAGCTGGTTTCACGTGTAACAGCTACATTAGCTTCCCGAGTCATGCCATTGGATGCTTAGGTTGAACTCTGATGGTAAGCCAGTGTGTTTGCTTGTTAACAGCGATTAATCCCGGCAGCTCACTTGCAAAAAGCGCAGCATCTCAGTCAGCGACTGTGTAACAGCCGAAGTCAGGTGCAGCTAGCATTAGCATTACAACGGTAATTACTATGCTGTTACACAAATAAAAAAAGGGGTGACAATAAATACGGTGTCATAATGCAACACAGATGTATGCAGGGTCTCTACTAGCTGAACTGAATATGCAGTTAATTGTGCTGACCAAGAAGCGGCTGCTTCCAGCCTTAACGAATACAGGCTATTCAGCTAATGCTAGCGGTTGTACTGGCCCTGCGGCTAACAAACGTTACTTCTTCACGTTACCGCTAGCTAACGTTAGCTGGACACGGCAAACGCATTCAACTGTCCGTGGAATATTCTGACACAGTAACAAACACTGAACCGGGTTTCAGAGGTTTATAAACGAAATTAGAAGCGTACATTTCTTACCTTTAATCCCAGCCATTTATCCTGGACAAAAGCTCGACAAGCAGCCCCGACGAATGACAACAGTGCCCCCCACCTCGGCTAAAAAGTCCAATCAAACGTCCAACCCTGGTCCAACCCTGCGTGTGGTGCTGCCTTCCAGTGATGCCGAAAATGTCAAAATTACGAGCACGTCACACAAAAAAATCTCACTTACCTAAGACCAAGTACAGAGATTCCGATAGTAAAATAATATTTCGGTATCGAATTTGGTGGTATATTATTGATGTTTATTAAAACTGATGTATCAATGCATCACAAGAATTTAAATCGGGTTGCGACCCATTTTCTTACTTTCACTGCAATTGCAGTCCGAAGACAGAACTTCAGAGGTCGGCCATGAACGCATCATTTGTCTGCGATACTGCAAAATGAAAAAAAAAAACAAAAAAAAACTAGCGTATGTCTCCAAAATAATAACTTCTAATTTACAAGATAAAATGTCGTAGTTTTTCATCAATCAGCAGTACGTTACTTTATATTATTATTTAAAAAAATCTATATACAATGTTGTTTTTTTGTTTTTGTTTTATTTTAACCCGGATGTGTACACTTTGTCCTTCCGACGCTCTGAGCACAGTGAGTGAAGATGGCGAGCGCAGGGGTCTCGGTGGCTTCACTGTGGACTGAAGTGAACCGTTGTGGACAGAATGGAGACTTCACAAGAGCCCTGAAAGCTCTGACTAAAAGTAGGAAATCATATTTGTCATCCTTAGTCTCAAAATTAACCTGAGCTCCGGTCAGACTGTTGATAAACGAGACATTTCTTGTAGCTCTGGTTAGCGGAGTTCACTAGCAAAGCTAGGGCCAGCTGCATGACCAGCTGTTAGCATGTGGCTAGGCTAACGGCAGTTAGAGCTAGTTTTCAGGTGTTGTAAACAACAACCTAGCGTTGTATACAGAGAGTTTGGTGACAGACGTTAACTTAAGGGACTCAGCTACAAAGTTAATTGGCTTATGTTGCTTCTTGTGTATGGACATGAATCAAAATTTTGCTTCTGAGATGCGCTGGCCTGATTTGTGACGTGTCCCTAGCATTACAGCGAACTTATCGTGGTGGGTAACGTTAGCTAATCAGCTCTCAGTCAGCTGTCAGTGAGCCGTTAGAATGCTAAGTGGATTCCCTTTATTAATACAGATGTGTTAAGTTGATTTTATGATTTTCCTTCATCTGCTCTACTAATTATGTTTCTGCTGACTGTGTTCCCTGTGGCAGTTTTGCACGAGAACAGGGATGATGTGACGGCCCTTCACTGTAAGATCGTTTGCCTTATTCAGAATGGCAGCTTCAAAGAGGCGCTGAATGTCATGAACACCCATTCGAAATTGCTGGGCAGGTAAACTATACAGCAAACTAATCAAACGAAAACGTCCTCTTGAATTTATCCTCAAAACAATAAAGTGTATCTGCAATGTTACACATCTCACATTAGCAAAAAGACTGCTCCATACTGTAGGAGAACAATCTATCTCTATCTGATATGATAAATATGAAATAATCAACACATCAGTTATGGAACCAACAGTTATTTCTCTTCTCCATGCTTTAATGACACACATAACAAACAAGTAGCCTGCAAAATGTTTTGTGGTTTTTATTTATTTATTTATTTATTTATTGGATAAAATCATTTTTGTTTCTCTTTTTTCTCAGTGACGTTGTATTTGAAAAGGCATACTGTGAGTACCGGCTGAACAGAGTTGAAAGTGCCCTAAAGACCATTGAAGGTGCCCCTGAACAAACAGACAAGCTGAAGGAGCTCTATGGTCAAGTGGTAAGATTGTTTGATAAATTCTCAATGTCACCTTTAATTATTTTTAATGTGTCGCCCTGTATCTGCCTACTCGAAGCCTAAAACAGCGAAATCACTGAATCTTGTGGTGCTTGACAGTTTTTCTTGTGAGACTTCTGCTGATTGGAATGCTCCCTCTTCTCTCTTTGTCTAGTTGTACAGACTGGAACGCTACAATGACTGCAAGTCCGTGTACACAGATCTGATCAGGAACTCCCAGGATGAGTATGAGGAGGAGAGGAAGACTAACCTCGCTGCTGTGGTGGCGTCCATGAGCCAGTGGGAGAAAGCTCCTCTGGTAAGCAAAATTAACTTGTTCCATCTTTCTGGTCTGGTCATCCTTCATTTATATATTAAAGTTCAAGAAAGTTCAGTGTTAAAATGACAGTTTTTAAATTGGATAAATCCATTGTGTTTCCAAGGTGAATGACAGGGAGTTCATAGGGAGGAGTAAAATTCTCTTCCGTAAAGGAAAAGGTTGCACTGGGTTTATAACACACTGACAAAACAAGAGCATCACTGCATTTTATCTCAATTATCTTGTTTTCATCATCTCTGAAAGCCAAAATCTTACCTGAAAAAATACATTTGAATCTCTGTTAAATGTTACAGTCTTGAAGTGCTTTTGAAGAACAACTCGAAGTTATTGCAAAAGTGTGAAATTTCAAACCCTCGGACAGTTCCTCTTACTTGAATGCTCAGTTTTGACAGAGTAAAGTAAAATAGCCCTGAAGTGATACACATATTTGTTGTTGTTTATGATGATGTCTTGTTTTTTTCTCCTGCAGGAAGATCTTGGTCTTCCCGAGTCTACGTATGAGCTGTGTTACAATTCTGCCTGTGCTTTGATTGGTCAAGGACAGCTCACAGAGGCTCTAAATAAACTTCGACAAGCAGAGGGTCAGTCCCACTTAGTTCACCCGTAACTTTCAAGTTTCTATTTTATCCATTTTTAGTTTCACATCAACTGATTATGGTCTTTCACAGAACTTTGCAGAGTCTCATTGGCAGATGATTCTGTGAGTATGGCTTTGTTTTTCTAGTGATCAATCTTTCTTTCTTTCAGTTTGACACATTTTCATTTGTAGCTGATGATGATACATTTTGTGGCTATTTTTACATTTAGGAATTTCTGGGCAGTAAAGTTTAAAATCCTACTGAACAACAGCCAAAAGTTTCAATTCTCAGAGGTAGCCTGGACAAAAAAAATAAAAATTTTCTAACCTCATCTTTGCTTGAATTAAGATGTTACCAAGTCAGATGATGGATTATGCAAAATGTTACTAGAAAGAACATTTTCTTCTAAGAAATCTAAAGTTTTTTCTTAGTTAATATACAACAATGCCTAATCCTTCATTTGTCTGTGTCCCTTACCTTACATATTACTGCTTCTCCTGTGATAATCACTGTCATTGTTGGTTTTGTTCCCCTGCAGGATGTGACTGAGGAGGACATCGAGTCAGAGCTGGCCGTCATCCATTCTCAGATGGCGTATGTCATGCAGATACAAGGTCGGACAGACGAGGCGCTGCAGCTTTACAACCAGGTCATCAAGCTCAAGTGAGTGCAAGATTCATCTCATCTAATTCACTCCTAAACGCAGATGAAGAGAATGCAGCACAAGAATAAATAATTTTGTCGTATTCTGGTGTGAGCACTTTTTAACAGTTTAAGGAGCTTTACAAAGGTCATACACAGATGGTACTTTTTTCAGTGGTAGTATGGTTGTACTTGCAGGCCTTCAGATGTGGGGCTGCTTGCTGTGACTGCCAACAACATCATTACAATAAACAAGGTGGGTGCATGGCAATCTTAACACGTCAAATGTTTCATCACGGACATATTAGAGTGCTGAATACACCACATGATTGTAAATCAGATAACATCCATCCTCGGATGTAAAAGTCTGAATTGAAAAACTTAAATTTGACCAAATGTTTGCATTAAAGCTCTGTCGGTCTTTGTAGGACCAAAATGTGTTTGACTCAAAGAAAAAGGTGAAACTGACAAACGCTGAAGGTGTCGAATACAAGCTGGCAAAGAAGCAGCTGCAGGCCATCGACCTGAACAAAGCCCTGCTGGCCATGTACACTAACCAGGTACAGTTGTTGCTAAAAGCTCTCATAATTCAGATCAAGCACGAACAGTAATTGCTGATTATCCAGAATTTCGGATGTAGTTACTTATAAATCACGATTTGTTTGCTGTTTGTCTTCGACAGGCTGATCAGTGCAGGAAACTGTCATCCAGTCTGCAGTCTCAGAATCCGGGTCACCCGCAGCCCGTCCTCATCCAGGTGGCTCAGCTGTGCAGAGAGAAGCAGCACAGCAAAGCCATAGAGCTGCTCCAGGTAGATCTGACCCACACTGCTTGCTGTTTTCAGTCGCATTCACATCCTGAAAACTAACGTAATCTCTCTTATGTACAAGTACAAGGGGAAATAATGGACAAAAAATGACATACGACTGACACTGTAAAACACACAGCAAATGGCTCTCCAGTAAATAATATTCAGACTCATTCCACACACCTTTTTCATATTTACTCTGAGCTAATCTTATTGTTGTGTCCACTATAGCTCTTCCAAAGAAGAGAATTGTTAAAACGAGGATTTAATCAATCTTGTTTTGTCTGTTAAGCGGGATTCTTTGAAGGGATTTTGCTCCTGTTTAGTGAAAAATGCTGCCAGTAGTAAATACATTCGGTCATTTGCATTTGCTTGGACCATTCTAACTGACTGTGCTCTTGTGTTTTACAGCAATTTTCAGACCAACATCCAGAGAGTGCGTCTGGCATCAAACTGACAATGGCACAACTCTATTTAGTACAAGGTACTGACATTATTAATTACTTAATGATTTGTGTTCAGACTCTATTTCTTCAACTCTCTTAAGACATTAGGTTGAAAAAAAAGTCTCATTGTGTCAGAGAGCAGGTTATTCAATCTGTGATTATAATTATTACATACTCATCTGACTTCCTGCTTTGTCTTAATCCTCAGGTCATGTAACAAAAGCTTGTGATGTCCTGAGGTCCATCGAAGAGTTCAAGCACAAATCAGGAATGGTAAATCTGAAATGAAAAAATTTTTCACAACAGATAACCTTTCTTTCACTGCGTTTTCTCTTTCCTTGATGGATCACTTGTTACAGTAACTGTATCTTCAGTTCACTCTCAACCATTCTTCTTAACTGTGTCATTATCTCCACAGGTTTCAGCTCTGGTAACGATGTACTCACACGAAGAAGACATCGACAGCGCTATTGACATTTTCAAACAAGCTATCGAGCACTACCAGTCTGAACAGGTTCGTGTCTGATGGTTAGTGGATATAAGATACTTTCACAGCAGGATTTGCAAAGCAGAAATGAGAAAAGATGTCAGATCAGTACACCCACTGAGCGGGGGGGGGAGTTGTGGAAATGCAAGTGTGTACCAGTCACAGTCGTTGCAGTTGCTGCGACACGCAATGACAATTCAGGGGCAATGGACGTCAAGCTACGGCGTAGGGCATGCAACTTCAACACAGAAACATAAATCAGCTGATTCTCTGGTGATGCATTTTTTTTCTATTGTATGTTTGGAATATCGGTGCTAACACACGCAGCATTAGCCACTGACAGAAAGTCAGAATGTACCCATGCATTGTTCAAAGAACATCAGTCCTTTTCACACAGAGATCACGCAGTGCCCTGGTGTGGAAATCCCTTCTTCACAGTGCTTTTGTTGTTTTGGTGATATCTGAGTGAATATGTTTCTGCTTTTTAATCAGCCTGTTCCTCCTCCTCCTCCTCCTCCTCCACAGCCCGGATCTGCTGCACACTTGGCACTCGTACGAGAAGCTGCCAATTTCAAACTGAAGTACGGACGGAAAAAAGAAGCCATTAGCGATCTGGAGCAGCTGTGGAAGTGAGTTGACAGCCTGAGAAAAGTCTGACGTGTGGAGTGTTTGAGTGAAAAAAAAAAATACGATGTGCTCCTCAGAGCTTTTCTCGCTGCTGCTGTTCCTGCTTTTCGTTCAGTCATCTTACCAGCATGCTGTTTGATAACCACCTAAGCAGTTTAATAAACATCATTACAAAGTGCTCATAAAGCAGGAAACCAGGAATTGTTCAATGAGAAAATAAACATGTTATGGAGGGAAAGCACTGATACATTTGCATATTTAAACAGCACATCTGTGAGTGTTTGTGCATCCTGCAGTCTCCCACTTTTTGTGTGTTAGTCTGTCAAAATCTTCATTTTTAACAGCAAAAGTCGTTGGAATTCCTCCTTTTCTAACAGTGAAGCATAATTCTTTTTGTTTTTCTTGAAACAGGCAAAACACCAACGACATCCACACGCTGGCTCAGCTCATCTCGGCATATTCGCTGGTGGACACGGATAAAGCCAAATCGTATCCTTAGAGCTTCTGAACTGAGCAGAGTTGAAGTGGTCAGCCTTTAAGTAACTTGCTGCAGGTCAAGTACTCGATTAATGGTTTCAGACTTTTTTTAAATCAAAAAATACTTATTAGTTGCACCCCTGGAAGACCACATCACCTTGAATTGGATGTGCTGTTAATTAAAATGCTTTTAATAACAGAGATTAGCCTCTTAGCATTAGAGCATTATGAGTTGTCATTTAACCCAAGATTACAAAAAGCTGACTGATAAACATGCTTGTTGTTTTGATTTACAGTAATTTATTGCAAGTGCCCAAAACTCAAGTACAACATTGCATTTCTTACAATAATAATGCGAAAGCCTCCAGGCAGACAAGGCTAGCATATGAGATGACCTTATGTTTGTGCAAATGAAGGTGCTCTTTTGAAACGTCGCCGCAGGACAGTGTCTCCTTAGCGTTCCCCTTCAGCCTCAGCAAACACCTTCCATCCGCAGACACGATGGCCTTCAACGTGGACGTGGACGAGCTGGAGAACTCTCACGGAGCGACCTACGTCAGGAAAAAAGCTGCTAAGGTCACAGGAGAAAACCCTCCCAAAGAACAAGGGTAAACCTCCATCACTCTCCTTCACATCAGCTGTGTGATGTTCAGAACGTTGTCAACATCTAAAGTCACGTTGTTTGACATGTTTGTTCAAACATATTGAGCACTGTGGGAAGGATGAGCTTTAGCATATTTTGCCCTCTGTATGCTAATATGTTTGCGTTTTTCTTCACAGCCAAGGCGAGATCAAAAAGAAGAGGAAGAAGAAGAAAGGTACGCCATTCATTAAGCATTAATGTGGGACAGAATATTTCTAAAATAAGGTAAAATTTCTACAGGTATTGGTTTGAAACATGTTATTTGGAATGAAACAAATGATGACGGTTTCAAAAATATTTTCCTTCTTCACATTATGCAGACCTGAGTGCTTCCCCTCGTTTATTTCTACTGATCTTTTTTTTTTAGGAAAACTGCCCAAAAACTTTGACCCCAAAGCGACCCCCGACCCTGAGAGGTGGCTGCCCATGAGGGAGCGTTCGTACTACAGAGGAAAGAAGAAGGGCAAGAAGAAGGAGCAGATAGGAAAAGGCACACAGGGAGCGACGGCGGGAGCCTCAGCCGAGCTGTGAGTAACCTGCAGAATTACACACGCACGTGACCTGCAAGTGGAGCCGTCTGGGTGCAGTTTGTTGTAACTGAAACGTAGAAATCAAATGAGCTAATGGAGGAAAAGCACTTGAGATTGTCCTGTTGTTTCCTGAATCCTCGAGAGGCGTCCAGCTGCTGTGCAGGAAAAACAGCTCGTGTGTTGTTTGTGCCAAAATGAAAATAATTCTCAGTCTCAAGCAGAGTAGAAAGTCACATGTTGGGACTGTCCGAAATGCTTCTACAGCTGGAAAGTGAGGCAGTCACAAGCTAATTTATTTTGTATGAAACATCTCAGCTTTCAATAGAGTTTTAGAAAAAGCACAAGCAAATAATTTATAAAATATTTTTCCTACAAATGGATATTTTTTGAATCTATTGTATCATCCAGTTTCTGCAGAAATATTGACGGCACTGGAAAAAACTCACTTTTACATTAACTAATTATTTTATATTTACTCAATTAAGTCCTTAATCAGGCAAAAATAAACATTTGTTGGTGTCAACTTCTCAAATGAGAGGATTACTTTTCACTGTTATGTGTGGCTGTAAATTAAATACATTTTAGACTTTAAACAATAAAAACAAAAAATTCAAACTTGAAAATCAAAAGAAATAGTTTGACATTTTGGAAAATGAGCTTTTTTGCCGACAGTTGGATGAAAGCGTCGATACAGAGTTGAAGCCAGAGGGCAAACGAAAAGTTAAAAAGCAAATTTTCCCCAAATTCCAAAAAGTACATGCATTTAAAAATGTCTAAAGGGCTTAATTTGGAATTTTAAAGATGAAAGAATGACCAAATATTTCCTTGATTCCTCTCTGATTTCTGATTTTGGCTCTTCTTCTGTTCAGAGATGCCAGTAAGACGGCCACCAGCCCCCCCACCTCCCCCAGACCAGGGTCTGCGTCGGGCTCATCCACAGCTCCAGCCAGCAACGTCATCCCCCCACGACAGCAGAAACCTGCAGCGTCAGGCGCCACACGCAAGAAGGCACCACAGAAGAAGAAGAAGGGCGGCAAAGGAGGCTGGTAGTCAGAGGGGCCACAGAGTTCACTGATGTCTGTGTGACTGAAACATCACCAAGAAATCACAAGCTTTTATCTTTTTTTTTTTTAATGTTTCCAGTTCAATTTGACTTTTTGTTCTGGCCCTTCATTTAAAATATGTGAAACCAAAACGTCCCCTTCAGTCCGTTATGTCATGAATTTGTGGTGCTTTTTAAAAAAGGACAGAAGAGAACATTTAAAGGACAGTTCCCCTGAAATTAATTTTCTGTTGCTCTGCAAAAGCTGATGTTTTTTAAGTGTTTTTACTTTGTTTTTACTTGTGACCATAAAAAAATACAAATATTGCCAGGCACTGTTTTTTCATAAATGGTCCAGTGAATGGGAACATGCTATTTCTGTACTGTTACCTGGTGTTACTGGCTGTATTCTCTTGTCATTATATTTCAATTATGAATCTGTCAAATTCTGTAGCGAATTGTAATGGTAGATTTTAGTTTGAGTCAGCAGATTAGTTTTATTTAAATCCTTAAAATCATGTCTTTTTTTTTTTCGTGAGACTTAATTTTCATTCACGGAAAACCACAGATGAGCTGCAGTGATCTGGACAGTTCAGACAATACACTGCTTCTGTAGGTGAGTTGAGATTTAGTTTTGGGAGAATTGTCCTTAATGTTTCTCAGGTCGTAGCGTTAGAATATCAGACATCATCCTGTATCGGTTTCCTTAAATTGGCCCTTTCCATTCAATCAGCTGCAAAGATAAAATGTCAAAGAATTATTTATTTTTCAATCCCTGTCTTGGTCTAAATTCAGAGAAGAGAATTTTCATTCTTAATTTTAATTTTGTCAGCTGCATGTTTCAGGAAATACAGAAAGACCAAATAGGCGTCCCATTTTGTTAAGTCTTAATAAAAGTCTTCACAGCAACGTGTGTTGTGTCCTTTAACATGTTGATTTAAATAGATGAGGTAGAATCCTGGAACTGCATTTGAATCTGTGGAGGGATTTGTTGCATTAATACTTGAGTTATATCTTGGAGCCCCCTGGTGGTCAAATAGTAGACTGATTCTATGGATGCATAAACATGTTTTATCACAGCAGTTTGAATAAGACTGAGGGAGAAAAATAAAACATGCATCTGCCCATCAGCATAAAAAAATCAAGGCAGTTTGATGTATAAAGCACCTTTAACATAAAGGCAGATTATACGCAAACAGAGGAATTTAAGTGATTATGTAACAAGATTCAATATAAGGCATAAAGTCTAGTTATCAGTGTGTTTAACAAAAATTAATTAAAATTGACTCACCAAGGTTGCAAGCCTCTGTGGCAAAGGGGATGTGTTTGAAATTTTCCTCCCCATTCATTTCAATTGCAGTTACAAATATTAGGAAAAACATTATTAGTACAATGTGATGAGTCTATTCAATACAAGGTGTTATTATATGTTTTTTCTTAAAATGATCATGTTTGGGGGTTTTTTTTCCCTGAAAAGTGACTTCTGTGTTAGAGAGCAGATCTGTTTTCGTTCAAAAATGATCATTCCACAAAAACTAAACACACAAATAAACAGAACTTGACCACCTTGACCCGTAATGTGTAAATATGTATAAATATCATGGCATGTTTGAAACTTTAGCTTGCAGCCTCTCAATTCAAGTCGAATGGGGAGGAAAATTTCAAACCCCTCCCCTTCGTCACAGAGGCACGTAACCTTGGTGAGCCCATTTAAATATTTGATGAACACACTGAGAACTAAACTTTATGCCCTCTATTAAGTCTTGTGACATAAATACTTTGAAACGATATAAATAAAAGTGATAGAATAAAAGATATATCTATACTGTAATCAAACTTTAACATAAGGGAAAAATATATATTATTGAGAGAAACCTTGTTTATCTGGGCTTGGCTCGCTGGGGCAGAAGGTTTAGCTGTGTGTTGTGGACGTCCTCCTCCTGCGACGCTTTCTAGAGTTTTGAAAATGCTTTTTTTTAAAAGCACTAAAAGAACAAGCTGGATTTTCAGTCTTGATTTAAAGGCTGCCGGGGTTGAAGCATGGCAGACGACCAGGATGAAGTTCGCCTGGTTAACTATTCCTCCTCGTGGGCGGAGCTCTCTGCTAATTTTCCAGTGATCATCATCACCTGCCTTAAATCTGATCAGAGCTCCTTCAGATTTCTGACAGTTTGAGTTTCTTTCTTACCTTAAGTTTGCAAACTCTTGAGGGCAGGATGCCTCGTAAGAGCCCTATTTACTCTCTCGATTTCTACGACGATCCTCTGACTGAAGATGTGGAGGAACTGCTGGCCCGCTTTCAACAGACTGACTCAGTGAGGTTTGAGGAGTTTTCAGCCATTTGGAGGGAGATGGGCCTCTCCGACGTCTACATCGGTATCACTTATATGAATGAACAGAAGAGATTCACCAGAATAACTCTGGCCACAGCCATGAAGTACTTCCTGCCTCCGTACAGTTACCAGATTCGAGCAGGGGGCTTGTATCTGATGTTTGGTTTCTACCACACACAACTTGCTGTTCCACGTGTGAAGATCAGACTCGCTCTGAGGGACTGGGAACTGATTCAGAAGTTTCTCAAGGACTCTGTGAATGCTGGGCATCTGGATATCGTGTACATATATCAGAGACTTGTTGCAGCCAAAGCCATACACTTCACAGCCATGCAACATTTTCTCAGCTACCGAAAGCAGAAGGGACGCAAGCAGCAGTTTGTGTGTGCACAGTTTCTCGGGAGGTGCACGGCCGTCCAGGACCTCATCTCCTCAGAAATCATGGAGGAGCTGAGCAACACCCAGAGTCACTATGAGAAACTGAAGGCGGCCACAGCTGAGGTCAGACCGGAGGTTACCATGACCACTCAAGGCTTAGTGGCCCACCTGAAAGAAACCGTGACAGGGTTCATCACATGGCAGCAGAAAACTTTCTCAAAGGATAAGAAAAACAAGAACTCTGATGACGACGATGATGACGATAAGGAGGAAAAGCTGACTGAGGCCGAATGGGGCAGCACCAGAGCCAAGCTCCTGTCCTCCATAAAGACGAAGAGCTACAAAAACGTCACAGAGGCGTCCAAGTCCAGGAGGCACCGGCAGACTGAGACCATGGACTCCTCCAGCTCAGGGGCCGAGCAGGTCCAGGAGCCAGCTAGGCGTCGGAAGAGGCCTCCATCGCTGCGAGCTCGGACCTGGAAGAGTTTCGGGGTGATGCAGGAGGAGACCACAGTCCAGACCTGGCTCCTGAGTGTTCCTGAGCAGCAGGAGAAGCTGCCACTGAAAAGGGGCAATCCGGTACCACCTTCCAGACCATGATGGACTTTCAGCTCGTTCTGTTTGTTTGTTTGTATGTTTGTTTTTGTTCCTTTAGCCTAAACAAAGCTGATTTAACTGGAATGTGGCCCTTTAATTTAGTAAACAGTTGGATTTTAGTTGTGTTTTTTTGCTTATCATGCATCTGTTCAATAAATGGGACTAACTGAAATCCTTGAATTTAGAAACATGGTGTGTCTTTTCTTCTTGTTTTCACTCGTAACTTGCTCATTTAAGTTAGGCAGCCTACAGAAAGGTAACAGAAGATTTTTTGCCTATAAATTGATTGTCCCCAAATTTATTTTAAAATTCACTTTAATGGATAAAAAAAATAACATTTGCAACCACATTTTTTTTAAAGTAACAACACAAATATGTCTTGATTTTTTTTTAAACTGGTGGTGGAATGTAATTAGTACAATTCTGAGTACTCGTACTACATATTTGAAAAGTCACTACTGTACTCCTTGTTATTACCAGGCATACATTTGTTTAAAAATCACTAGCCTACTTATACCTGTGCAGATTTAGATTATTATAAAAGATAAAAAAAACAACCTATAACTATTATCTTAGGTTAAGATACCCAGTAGCGTAAAGGGTACATTAAATTAAATATTACTAATTACAGTCCAGTGATGTGTAAATATTATTCTGAAAAAGGACATTTTAAGTCATGAGCCATGAGTTCTGTTTGGAATAATGTCGCCATCAGGTGGTGAGATTGTAATACTGCATCAAAAAAGCAGCCCGGAAATATCGTTGAGAGAAGTTGCTCATGAGCTTCCTGTCTGTTTAATCCACTTGTTGAGGAGAAAAGCAGGACGAAGAGGTTACAAACTCAAAGCTTCCAAAAAAATCGAACTATGGCGGAAACAGACGGGTAAAAGAGCGGGATTTTAACAAACAAAAGCCGGCGGTTGAGCAGTGTCATGATCGGGCTGAGAGCAGCCGGCGTCCTCGGCGCCTCCGTCGTTGTTGCGGGGGGAGTCGCGTACCTTATCTGGAACTACGCGTCCTCCTCCGGGGAGAAGAAGCCTGAATCACGGCCGGGACAAGACGGTGTAAGAACCAGAGAGGAGGGAGAGGGAAAGAAGGAGGGGGAGGACAGAAGAGAGGAGGCTGAAGAAACTCTTGTTCCCGCTGCTGCAACGGTTGTTGCGGCTGCAGCTCCAAATTCATCCGAGGTAACTTAACGTTAACGTTAAACGTTTACTTGACCGGACACACCTCCTTGGAAACCGTCGGTGGAATGTGCTTGTAACGTTACGGAAAAAAATCCTTGAAAAAGAAGAGACATTGAACACTAAGTAGACCACCTGTTGTTGTGTATGTCAGATGTTTTAGGTTTAATATTTGTCTTTGTTTAAAAACAGAGTTTATAAGCTACTAACCGTTACAACGAGCAGTAAAATGCATTAACAAGTCTGAACAACTCTGACGGTTGCTGTTAGGAATTCTGGGAAATGTAGGATTTCCCTAAATAAAATAGATTAACGACAAAACGATTAAGTGACAGAAAACATTTTAATCATAAATAAAGTTTTTTTGTTTTTACATAAGTTGAAACAAAAATCTTAAGAAGACACTATTACCCCTCCTAAATTTTAACTTTCCTTTTTTTGACAGTAGCATTAAATTATTTTGGGCTACAAGCAATTTGAGTTCATCACTTAAGCTCTCTAAAACTGTGATTTTGTAATATTTTAATTTTATAAATATATCATTCATATGTGGATGTATTATTAAGTATTCATACAGCAGAAACTTATTTTGGTGGATAAATTTATTGTATTTCTAAGTGTGTGTGTGGGGGGGGAGTTCCATTCGTTTCTGAGAGTCTCAGGTGACCCAAATATATTTTATTTACACAAATATTACAAAGATGAGTAGCTAATTGTCATGTTTTGGGGCGTGCAACCATTTTGTTTGTCAATTAGAAAAGTTCATCTGATGTGTGTGTGTGTGTGCTGCAGTCCCAGCCTGTGGAGTCAGCAGGGACTCAGGTGCTGGTCCTGGGTCTGGATGGAGCCGGTAAGACCAGCCTGCTGCACTGTCTGGCCACCGGCAGCCTGGAGCAGGACATGCAGCCGACGCAGGGCTTCAACGCCGTCTCCATCAGCAGAGAAGACCTGCACATCGAGTTCCTGGAGAGTGAGTCGGAGCTCTTATTCACATCTGAACACAGTCATCACAGGAAGCAAATGTCCGTCATGGGATTGTGCTGAGTCGTTGTCACAGCCTCCTGTCTGCCTGTCTGTCTGTCTGTCTGTCAGTCGGAGGTAAGGAGGAGCTGCGGCCGTACTGGCAGAGGTACATGTCCAAGGCTCTGTTGTTGGTGTTCGTAGTCGACTGCTCCAACCCGCAGCTCTTCCCTCTCGCTAAGACACATTTACACGAGCTGCTGGCCTCTGACCCCCTGCTGCCTTTAATGGTTCTGGCCAACAAACAGGTGAGCACGACAGGAAAACACTCGAGACTGTTTTCAGAGACAGCCTGCAGGTCTCATGTCCTCAAAGACCCTTGCACACTTCATAGCTTTAGATTGTGAAATTAGCGTCAATTTGTGTTCACATGGGCTGCAACTAATGATTCTGTTGTTTAATGTACATATTTTTTGTTTGATTAAATTATAAAGAGCTTGTTCTATAAGTGTCAGAAAAAGTTAGAACACAGTTTCTAAAAATGTCTAGCTTTGTCCAATTAGAACGTAATAACTCAAATATATTCAATTTTGTTATTTTAGAAGAAGGAACAGCAAGTATTAACATGTGGGACCAAAACAGTAACCGTTAGAGGATTATTGTCACTTTTGACTTTGGAAATTATTTCAAGGATTATTGGAATATTAAAATATTTGGAAAAGGATTGTGAATTGATCATACATACATGTAACTTTTGGTGTACTTTTGTATTAAAGTGAGTGGATGATGAAAATTTTTGAGATCAGTCTCCAACCCGATGTCTCCTCCTGTTTGCAGGACCTTCCGGGGGCCTCCAGCATCACTGACCTCCATGACGCTCTGTCTCTGTCCGAGGTCGGGGACCGCAAGTTGTTCCTCATCGGCACCCATGTGAAGAAGGGAGACGCAGAGCTCAGCTCGGGCGTTCAGGACGCTCGAGACCTGATCATCCAGATGGTTTGTGAGGGCAGATAAAACACTCTGGGTCCCCATCGGATAGTGGTTGTCGCTCATCCTGTGTTTTTTGATAAGTTTTAACAGGCTCTCTGTTTTCACTACAAGAGGGTGGCTGCAAGTCTTTTATTTATTTATCATTTTTTTATACCTGTGGTTGTAAAACTCTTAGATTCTGGATGTGACAGAGTAAAACTCCATTGACTTAAAAAAAAAAACAAAAAAACACACATTTAAAATATTTAATCTGGGTGCCTGCAGGACTCCAAACAGCTTGGATTCAAATCTGATCCTCACCAAAGATTCGTTCTCTTTTCATTCAGCACAGCCATAAACGTTTGACTTTACGAACCTGCTACTGTGTTCTTCTTTCGTCTTGTGTTAGTTGACACAAGCAACTGTAGACGCATTTTAGTCGCTGCCTTCAGCAGCCTTAATGCAGACTGTCAGACGGTACAAAGTCACTGTGGATTTACTTCGGGCTGCAGATTCACTCAGGCCATCTGTGTCACTGCTGGGTGCAGCTTTATCCCCACGATGAGCGACCAACAGTCTGATCATGCACAGCTTTTGTCTTGGCAAACAACAACGTACCAGCTGTTTACATTTTAACTTGAGTTGTGTCATGATCCAAAGAATAATTACACAGCAAAAACACTTGAAGCTGCCGCGAGCAAGTTCCAGTCGCATCAGCTCATTAGGCACTCATTGTCATGAAGTTAAGATATGCTACATTCATTTAGTGTGTTTGCTTATTTGGCAGACCAACATTTCAAAGCAGAATCTAAACTGTAAGGAGACTTTGCTGTGTTAAAGTCTGTAATCGTATGTGACTTCTGGATATTAAAAATTTTCAAACAGTTACATATTTCTGCCATGTGGGGTCGCCAGCAGGCTAACATGACTGTTATCGCTTGAAGAAGAAGACTTCAACCTTGTCGGACCTGACTCGTTTTCTTATGTGCCGTTAATGTTCAAACTGATGAAAACAAGCAGAATTTCATCAGGATTCTTGAACTATTTAACTCGGTGTGGGTGTGGATGTTGATGGTTGTTTGCTGTAATAATTTGCTTTTTTATTTCTATTATTGTGTGTTCATACAACTTGTCACCAAACTAACACTACGCAACAGGTTTTGAATTACAGCTTTGAAAACTTCCTTGTTCTTGTGACACAAAGTCATTGTTACACTTTGATGTGTATCCTGTCGTTGTCTTAAAAAGGGCTTTTACTCTGTCCCAAACATGCACTCTTACAAAAGGGAATAAAAACTTTTTTTTTTTTTTTATTGGGTTTTGGATTAGCTTTGTGTTTTTGCTGTTCAAAGATGTATGTGCACTCATGATACTCCTCAATTTGTCTCCAGACCATTATTTGGTGAAATTTGGTTAATTCAGCATCTGTTGAAGCTCACATGAACCATCTTGGCGGAGTGTATAAGTTTCAAAGAGCCCATTTTAAAAATGTTTGTCAAAAACCGAAACATGTCAGACATACAGTGTTGTGAGTGAAGAGTCTTATGTACAGTGTTTTTGCAAGTAAATAAATTGTTTCCACCAAACTGGTTGTGTCGCCTTTGTAATTGCGGGAATTGAGCTCATGACCTTCCCCACACAGTCTCTCTGCCCATCGGGACGCCCTGTGGCGCCACATTTATTGTTAAATATCTAATAATAACAGCTTTTTTGGGAATGCAGACTGACTCTCGGTGTGAGAAAAAAAGCCTTGTCTTAACATAGCTGCTGACATTTGCTCCGTCCAGAAATACTGCAGCAGCCGCCGTCACCGCTGACCCCAGCGTATCACTTTCCTTTTGACACCTCGCTGCGAAATCTTGAGACAACAGGAAGGAATCGCTGAGAGTCCTGACTCCAGTTTCAAGGAGTCCTCAGGTGTGGAGCTGGTTGCTAAGGACTCCTCTTGGCTCCATAGCAACAGCAGATTAGTCTGACACCATCCACAGGCAGCAAGGTGATATCCAGCCCGCTGCTTCAAACGAAGATGGTGTCTGGAAAACAAGGTGAACTTACCAATTTTTTAGGTGCAACAGTCTTTAACTGTTTGTATTTTACTATTTTCAGTCCTAATTTCTTCTGCTGTGGATTCTTGCAGAGATGCAGAGAAGATATGGACCATCAGACAGGTGAAGTCAAGCAACTAACATCATTTCAGTTTTTATTGTTTTTAAATGCAGCTCCTGTGACTTTAACTTTTTTATTACAGAGGTTTATTAATCTCAATAACTTTTATTTTATTTGAGGTCATAATGATGTCTTTCATATTTATGTGCTTGTTTGCTTCTTCCTTTCCTTTCATGCATATACA
>JAQLOL010000026.1:25235207-25247398 GCA_029783665.1 Naso thynnoides
GTATAACTCTGAATTGCTCTAAATACAAGGTAAAAGTTCAGGGCTAACTTTGAAAATAGTGAATTAGTCAATTTAAAATAAAGGATTAACACTTAAATGCAGGAATAAAAAAAGAAACGATAAGCAGCTGAAATACTGAGTTCCTGATGGTGAATAAATAGTAAAAACATTTAGCCAGCTAAATGAAATGTATAAATTGCACAGCTAAAAATAATGGATGAATAGTGGGGAAAACTGATGTTTGCCATAAATTACAAATTGAAAAAGTTGAAAAAAGAACAAAAAAACAAAAAGTAAACCAAAAACTTTTATATAATCCACAGCACGCGGTTTGTAATCAGTTCATGAGTAAACATTTCAAACTGGTGGTACATTGAACAATATATTGTGATATAGCTGTAAGCAAGTGGTTTTCTAAACAGTTTAAATTTACATGGTATAGAAACATGAACATGAGTATAACACACCTGTAAAAATATAAAATGTCTTTATAGAAGTTCTGATTGTTAGATTTGTGGTATATTAATAGACATATGTGGTTTTAATTACACTACGTGGTGTTGAAATGATTATTGGGAGTGTTAAAGTGCGTGTGTGTGTCACTGTGTCCATGTAGGGATCACCATGAAATTAAAAAAAGCCTCAAAGCCGGAATTTTCTCCTTCAGTCAGTCCTGCAATATGAAAAACCTCCTTCATAAATATGAATGACTCATAAATAAGCTGTGAGAGTTGCATCTTTGAGTTTGATTTCAGGCCACACTGATGAACAGAATTTAAACTTCTTAACTAAAGGGTAAGACCAGTTTTTAATCCCAACGCTCTGCCAGAGAGAAGAAACCTTCAGCAGAGACGGGAAACCCACTGAGTGGTTACAGTTTCCATCTGGGCCCAAAGTCTTTACATTACTCCCTTATTCAACTCGGATTTGTGTAATTTTTTGAGGGGGGTTTGTTATGTTTTATGGCAGAATCTTGGATCTGGCACAGCACAAAACCTCAAAAACCATTTGGGCCACGACTCCTTGGTGAGTATCTGAGTCTTTCAAAGTTCTTCCTCTTGATTGAAATTGGATTCTTTCTCGTGTGTAAAAACAAACCCAACTTCTCTGATGCCACAAGAGCTCACTGCGGCTTCTGCTCATTACATGTTCGGTTTTTTACCGTCCAGCATTGCAGGATTCTTTCTCTGTTCCAGCTGTTGCAACATATGAAATTGCATGTTTGCTCATTGATCCTGCGTGAAATCGACTCCAAGAACTCAGGAGCGTCTGTGGTCGGTGCTTCCTTCACTGAGGGCAATTTCTCTAAACTCATAATCAAAGACAGATGTCTGGCACGCTATGTTGAAACAGCAAAACAATGGGAGAATGAACAGAAGTCAAAGTTTGTTGAAAAGTATCATTCTTTCATTTGTGTAATTGCCCACTTAGACAATATTTATTCTGCTTCTGTGCAAACATTCTCCTCCTGTGGCTCCTTATTGGAAACTTTTTATCTTTTTTATTGATCAGTGAGAAACTGACTTGGGGCGACCAGGAGCCAATAAGGCCCATCTCCGCTTCAGCGCTCGGAGCCGTTCCAAGTGCAAGAATCCAATACCTAGCCAGGCACAAAAGAGACCTCTCAGCAAGGGAGGACCACCGGAGGTAACTGCATTCTGTCTGCACCCTGAACATTATTGATGACTCTATCAAAAAAGCATGAGAGGGGGGACTTTGTTTGTGTTCGTGCTGCAGAGGAGCGCGCTCGAGCTTTTCATGCCGTGCAGCATCGACATATTTTGAGAATATGAAGGGTAATGACTTGATGCTCTTTGGCACAGAGTCGATTCAGGGGATGCAAACTGCAAAGTGATGTTCAGGACCGATGCCAGCTGCATCCTGATCAGAGCTCGTCTCCCCCGAGAGCTGTCGGCCTCGGTTAGTGTACGAGCAGCTGCAATGTAGTTACAGCTGCAGGGGCTTTTATTTTGATTTTGTTTGTTCTTTTCTGCCTCAGCTGTCAGATTAAAAGCACAGTAACATGCAGCCAAATTCAATCAGGAAGCTCACCTCCCAGAGCAAATAATAGCAATATTCTGTAATTAAAAATGACAGAAATCACCTTCTAATTGGTTCAAAGTGTGGAAGAGCTGCACGGACCTACTGTTGATTTGAGCTGCTGTGCACATGTTGGCTGGTTTTGCAGCGATTAGTCCAGTGCTGACTTCAGACTGCGCTCTATGTATTCTGAGGCCTGATAATTACTCTTCTGTTCCACGTCTAATCACATCTCTCCACAGTCCGCTTCAATTTTGTTCATTTGTAATCTCGTTATCTGGCAGATTGTTCAGTTCTGCTCCATTAATTTTTTAAAACAAAATCAAATATCTCAATATTACTGGTGTGTCATACCTCGATATCAATAGTGTGGCCAAGTGTAGCTGCATTCGATAAAAAAACTGCAGCTGTTAATATTTTTCATCATTTTATAAATCTGCACATTCTTGTCTTGATTATTTTGTTTAGGAATTTATAGATTAATAAACCATGAAACATTTCTACTGTATTTTCTTTAAGCAGAAAGTGATAACTTTTTTTTTTCTCGTCCACTGAGTGACTCATTTTTCAAACGCAGAAAATCTGAAAACCCTTAATTGAAAAAGGGGAACCAGTTAATGAATGCACCAACTGTGTTTTGATCATTTAAAATCATTCCTTAAGCAAAAACGGTGAGTGTTCTCTGATTCCAGCTGCTGAAATGTGAAAGTTTGCAGCTTTTCACAGATTCACAGAATGTTTGTGTTGCGAATCTTTCCTCGATCTTTTATATATTCTTTCTCTTTCAGCAATTTTTCCAAAAATGCTGCACACTGTAGTTTTAAGCAGAAATTCTAATAAGATAAAATGAATTCATTTGGGACTATTTTCTGTGATGGAGCTCAAATAAACCAGAGAGGCTACCTGTTGACAGGATCAGTTCAAAGCTGATTTTGGTCTTTTCATGGGATTTTTTGATATTGACTAACATAAAAAATCACAGTCCTATAACTTGTATCACTGAAATTATTTTACAGCGATGTTTCACTCTTTAGTTATCTGTTTGACGACATGTTTGCTTTCAGAGCAAAACAGTGCCTCCAAATGGCTTTAGACGTCTGCTGTGTGTCATCCTGCTGTTTTGACTAAATGTTGAACAAATTGAAATGTTTCTGTTGATGCAGCTTGTTTTCCACTCATTCCTCTGTCATCATCAGCCGCACACTGACACTCCATCCATTGTTCTGTTTCCCTCCTCCTCCTTCCGTCTGGCCCAAGACGTTCTTTTGTCCTAGACACACAGTGCAACGTATAATGGATGTGTTAATGGCTTCAATTTTCCTGCAGGAAGGAGGAGGAGGCGAGCTTCTTCAGGAAGATGCAGCTTCCTTCCTCCAGGGCGTCTCAGTACAAACACACGGTCCGCCTGTCAACACCTAAAACCAGGAGCCGCAGCTCCCAGGAAGGAGGGTAAAAGCCTCATTACACATGAAACACCAGCAGCGAAGTGAGGACAAGAGGAGCTGAAGCAAACAGATTCGGGTCAAATAAGATGTTAAAGGTTGTCTGAGAAGCAGCTTTGGTTCCTCTGGAAATCTTCACTGTAACATACAGAAGAGCTGTTGTGCCTAAGTGATAAATAATTTGTTATAATAAATCTTTTTCAAATGGATTAAATAAAGATAGCTGATAAATTATGTAGATGAATCCTTATCAGACATTGATAAACACTTGCTACTAAGTGACATAGTAACATTTGCTGTGTTTACAGTAATATGTTTAGCTAACAAGCTAAACTGTCCACAGAATTCAGTTAACGTAATTAATGATTGAGCTCCTTCCTTTTTTTAATAGCTCTGCTTTAACATCAGCTTCTTACACAACTTCTCTCACCAGCTGATGTACCTATAACTGAAATGATGAGTCGTCTTGTCGTCTGTCAGAAAATTAAGAATCCAATGACTGTCAGTTCAGTGGTTCCCAAACTTCCAAACCTAGAATTGTTAGGGGTCACAAGACTATTTTAAAGGATTAAAAAAAATAATAATAATAAATTACTGTCACACAAAATTGAGTTCAAATTTATGACTTTTTCCTAGTGTTTGCTTTTTTTTCTTGTGAAATACTGGTTATTTTCACCATAGCGAGCCTCTAGAAGTCGTGCCAAGGAAACAATCGGAGACAGAAATCATATTTTTTTGTTAAATCTGCTTAAACTAACTCTCATCACAAGTTAACATTTCAGGGACATTGGCCATAAAGTTTTCAGGAGTTATTATAAAAATGCCCAACGTTTATTAGTTCCATCTTTTCAGTTGGAAGGATTTTCAGCTCTTCTAGTAGCATACAGCTAATTGTAAATTTAATATATTAAAGTTGAATTTGGGGGGGGTTGAACTGTTAATTAGAAAAAAAAGCAAATGTGTGACATCATCTTGGATAATTTTCAAATTCATTTAACATTTTTTTAGACTCAAGAATGACTGAATTAATCTTAAATTGCAATTGTAGCTGTAACGTAACTAAGCAGGAGATAGTATTAGTCAGTGGTATTTACCTTTTTTTTCCTCTTTTTGTTATTTGCTTCCTTCCGGACTTCCAGACAAGATTATAAATACATACCATTCTTTCAAGTGTGCATTCAGTAACAAGGAAGAGACGGCAGAGGTCGCCCACCGCTAATTAGCTTAGCTCAAATTACTGGCAGTCAATGGGAAGTGCTAGCTGGCCTCCGCCTAATGTCGTCAGATAAACTTTCCAACAAATCCAAACGGTCCTGTCTGCTTCAGACTCGTTTATTTACCACATTATGTTATTTTTTGACTCAGATGAGCATTTTATGTTATTTAAGAATAAAATATATGCCGGAAGTAAACCGCAGGGCATCATAAATGGTTTAACAACAGAAAACTTTTTTGATTCTAAAATCAAAGTGCTAATATCTATTTTTCTTTTCAGGAACTCGGAAGGGAAGCAAATAAAAAACAGGAAAAAAATTGGCATGTCTCTTCAAACAAGTTTACAGGTTTATTGGTTGTATTTAGATTATTATCTTTTCTGCAGTGACAGCAATGATTTGCAAACACACTGACAATTTCAAACTTGTCTTTACGGCCTTAATCTTAAAAATGTGCTCAGTATGAACAGCAGCACCATGACAAACACTTTGGGGTGTCTGTTTTAGAGATTATTTCCACATGCAGACCTACAGAAGACCACGATGTCACCAGTTTTTGGAGGATTTTTGACTCAAAACTGCAAATCTTCTCTCTTGCCTCAGAGGGTCCACAAAACAAACTATTGTCTAGAATTTAATCACAGCAGAATATAATATATCATACGGTTAAATATGAGACGTCCAAGCAGAGCCAACACTAACGTCTGCGCGCTGTGTGAGGAGCCAACTTTAGGACATCTGTTATTTCAGTGTCAGACTGTGGGAGAGCGACGAGCAGAGACAATAGAGCTTATTGTCCAAAGTTCAGGACCCCTGAGATGCTCACAGACAGACGGGGAAATCTTTTTATAAATCCTGAACACAGCAGCAGAACATGTTGGCCATAAAAAACACATTCGTACAGAATCTACAGAATTCAATACGCAAGATGGCTACTTGCTTTTGGGATGTAAACAATAAACATTACGTTGCTTGCTGATTTAATACTGTATATTATGATAAAAAAATAATAATTACCAGCAATACAGAGTTAATCTTCTCATCTTGTTGCTCCAGAAAAACAACACAACAAACTGTATTTCTTGCTTTTTCTGGCTCTCTGTGTTATACTATTGAAAGCACAAGAATAGATAAGTGACACTTATGTATAGAATATTCCCAATAAATAAGTTTCGCATATGATTTCATCTTTAATTTTACAGAAACTGCTTGGAGCTGCACAATTGAGTGATATTGGTGGAAAAAAACAGAGATTTTAAGTATAAACACATAAAATGATGAGGAAGGCTGGAATTTTACAAGAAAAAAGGTCATTTTTCTTGCACAAACGCAGCTCAAGAAACTATTTGACTCTTTAGATGTTCATTTTATAACAGCATATTTTAAAGTCTCTCTGTCGTTCCCTCAGGCCGCCTCACACACCTCACTGTGAGAAAAACTGTCCTGTTTGGCACGTTGACCCCAAACCAAAAGCTGCTGTGATCTCTCTGCGACTGCTGCAGCTTTCCAGCCCAAAAATGAACCATCCAGACTTCCGGAGCAACAGACAGGTGAGATCCTACAGCACCAAGTTGCATCATCATTGTTGCACTAACTAGGATGTCTGATAGGCCTTCATTTTTGATTCTTTACAATGTTTGGAACGACAAATCTTGAGTGGCCGAAACTGCATATTGAGTGTTTAAGGCAGATTTGTGATTTGTGATTACAAAAGTTCAAATTTCGTGCACCTTTTTGTGTCCACAGAGAGTTGAATCCATCGTTTCCTTCGCTTCAAAGTCAGCTCAGATCTCTCAGCGACTGGTCCAGCTGTCACTGCCCAGACTGAAGGAGAGCAACATCTGCAGGGAGCTTGGACGCCCAGAGGAATCAATCTGGGCTGTAAGAGCACCTAAAGATAGCCTAGCCTGGATCACTTCAACATTATTGCCGTAATGTATTCACGCTGACTACATGAAAGAGTTTGTAGGAATAACTTCAATAATTCTTCTTCTCATGGATAGCATTTCCTCAAGTCTGTTTGCATGCGTGACTTCACACAGTCAATTAAAATTAAAATAGTTTCCAGCAGTTTGAACCAGCTCTCTGTCATAAAATGCAGTTTCACATGATGCATAGTTCTCTCAATTAATTGTGGAATTTTCCAATAATTGCCGTCAGTTACACGATTTTTCAGTGGAACCTCTGCCTGCATGCAATCATCAGATTTTTATTGGCCTCTGTCTTTATAATTTGGGGTTTCTTCATCTGGCTCTTATTTTGACAAATGAAACACTTATTGACTGACAGAAAAGAATGAAGAATGACAAAAGATCATTTGCAATTTCTAAGACTTTTTTCCTTAAATTGCTCTCAGCACAAGAACTATGAACTAAATGTCTGAATTTCTAAAATCAGGTTTCGCAGGCAGCGAGAAGAGCCACAGTGAGTGCTCGTGTTGAAATGCTGGCGACGCCGAAGCAGCTTTCCGAAGACTACATCCCTCCACGAGACCCAGAGTGGAGCCAGAGAAACATTTGGTTAATCTGAGCTCCTTCCCTAAACGTCACCAGCAAGTCACTCTACTCTTTTGGTGAAGCTAGTTAAATATTAACTATAGTTAGATCCTGATTATAAAAAGATAAAGACAGTAATGATGATCAGTGTGGATATTGAATTTCTTTTGGTGCTTTTTCTACACTGACTTTCAACTTGTCGAAAGATCATCCTGATCAAATTCTGATACTGATCAAGCTCTTATTTACTGACAAAGAAAGTCTAAGGGTAGTGTGTTAAGTTATGTAGAGTGTTAAAGCAGAGGTAGGCACTTTATTCTTGGTGTCATCAGGCAAAAATCCCATAATAACCTTTCAGCATTTTGTGAATGAACACTTGACCTCCACACTTCTCCTGGGCTCTTCAGACCACGACAGGCACTTTTCGACCCTTCACGAATTATTTCAGAAAGCGCATGTTCCTATTGGCTGCTCAACACTGCGCTTCTTTAAAACAGGTGATGTCACTACCAGCTGATTGGCTGTTAAAACAAGTGACACACCTCACACTGTATAGGCTTACTTGCATTTGTGGTGCAAACTGGACTTAAAAGAGAACGCAACAACAAACAAAATAAACACAAGTTGGAGCAAAAACATGGAGGGGAGGGTGCAGCAGAGTTGCCTCCATAGGAGTCTCATGCTACAGCTAGCTTGATTTCTGACAATGTGTGCCCCAGCTTTAACAATAATTCAATCAAAACACCTTCAAACCACCTAAAGAGAAGTAGCCCCACAACTAACTGCAAATTGCAAGCAAAATGAGCAAAGACGGAAACTATAACAAGGACAAGAACTACTACAATTTTAAAAAATCACGCTAAATGGTATAGAAATATTAAATATGTTAAAATACCAAACTCAGTTTGAGACATCTGGAGGGGGAATGTGAGTAAGAAACAAGTCAAACGGTTCCGTCTGTTTCTTTGCAGTTCTGTTATTCTGGTTGTCTTCTGATATCGTTACCATGTGTCTTAAAACCTGGAGTAAAGATGTTGGACTGCGATGTTGGAACTGATGAAATATTGCTGTTGGAATCTCAGACTTTCTGAAAAAAATCAGTGCAGAGAAGGTGAAAGTGTCTTTGCTCTGTATCTGATCTGCAGGTTGTGTGCTTGATTGTCCTTGTGCATCAAATCCACGAGTTTGTGAATCCAGTGTCTTTTCTGTCATTCAGCCTTGGTCAGTAAGTATTTTAGCCTTTAAAGAGTTTTTTTTTTTTCACTGAGCCAACATTGTGCCTTTCAGAAGTTCTCTTCTCCCCTTTGACTTTTTGAAAACACCACAATCTGACCTCAGTTCACAAGCAGTGCTGGGGCCCCAGTTTGGAAATCCACTGTAATCCCACTTATGCTGCTTCCTGTGAACGAGTGCATAAAAAAGTCGTCACAGTTAATGTGTTCAGAGGTGGAGGCCCTGTGCTGTAGATTGATTTGCTGCGCTGCAGGCAGTCCCAGCCAGCACTGGCTTTACTTCGGCACAGGTTTGTGACCCAGCCCGACGAGACATCAAAAGAGATTGAACTCACATCCCGCTGGGAGGCTAATCTGGGATTAGCCTGATGTGATCGTGACCTGGGACCACAAGGTAGTGAGGAGGGCAGTGAGTGAGGAGTGAAAGCTGAGTTTTAGCCAAACAAATATTTCTCCCAGGAAGAAGTTTGTCTGAGTGTATCCTGCAGTAAACAGATGGAACAGAAGCATCTTTGTTATCTTTTAGGTCCCCTCATTTCATTTTTAACAAACAGTTTTGCTTGCAGTTAGGGTTTCTCTGCAAAACTAATTGTGTGTGCAAGATTAAAATAAATAAATAAAAAAATAAATCAGGATCCACTTATTGAAACATTGCTCTATAGCACCACCGGTGGTCAAAGACTCCACAGTGTACCTTGAAGAGAAACTCGGGTGTTTTTGCAGTTTCTGTTGATGATATTTAAGCTTCTGAAGTTTTAAATAAGTTTTTTAAATATTCACAGTCTTCACAACACCAGTAAACACAGTTTTAAATTTACCAGAAAATTTAATCAGCACTTTCCCGACATTAGGTTTATTGGAGAGCTGTTTGTTTACAGGCTTTGCCATGATTGTGAAAAAGGTTAAACAAATCTATTAATCCACAGTCAATAGATAAATAAAAAATAGTATCTAGTAAATAAAATTTACGAAGTTGATCCATAAAACATGAATCATCAGTATTTTGGTAATAATTGATGTAATTTATCATGGAAAAATACCAAATATTCCCCAGTTTTAACTTCTCTATTGAAGACATTTTCTGGTTTGCTCCCTTATTTTACTGTAAAATGGATATCTCTTGGTTTGGTTGAACAAAGCAATATGCAATATGAAGACATCACTTTGGGTTGAAGGATTTTGTAACATATTTTTTTTTCTATTTTCTAACAATGTAAATAGCAGTGAAAAGATTAAATAATCAAGGAAATTGGTAATTTTGCAGAGTTGCATCATTGCACTGTCACTTTTGTAGTGTCCACACACATGCACACACACACACACACACATACGCAAATGACGATTGCAGGAAAAGTTGCAGTTACAAAAGGGTTCAGCTGCACAAAGTAAATATATTTCTCAACACAGTTATGTGCTTCTTTGTATTCAGAGGTGACTTTCACTGTCTCCTTGTCTGTTTCGATGTCTTGTTTCATACTCAAACGTTTTGTTTGTTTTTTTTTCAGGGGGTGGGGGGCAGCCTCACACAGGATGTGTGTACACACCCACACCTTCTACTGAACACAGGAAGTATTTAAAACAAGACGTTTGCATGTCATCATCCGCTTCATCCGAAAACCATACATTCATTTTGCCTGCATTTTACATTTAGCAGAATTTAGGAGTCTGTTGATGTGTAATACCTTCGTGCTTTACCCCTGAGTTATCTCTGTTAATTTTCCTTTGCATGTTTTAATTCTGCAAACAACCGTGTCAGGGAGGAGTTACAGGAACTCTCACCAAACAAAAACCCTTTGCTAAATATTTCCTGAGCTGTGAGAAGCTGGCAGCCGCAGCACTCTGTCTGATGCTGCTGTGGGTTTGAATGAGAACCAGTTGGATCAATACATGTGCAGAAATGAACTCAGTATTTACTTAATTAACCACCGTTTATACTGTGTGGGATGATGTAAAACCAGAATGTCCATGTGGCTTTACTTTTATTTTATTCATGCGAATAAATGGTAACAGAAAAAATAGACGAGTGAAAAATGAGAATCTTCAACATGTTGACTTTTTCAGGAGGAAAGGAAAGACGTTAAAGGGACGAGCAGCATGGCAGAGTTTATACAGAGGTGTCTGAAAGGGTTGCACCAGTCCATGGAAGGTCAAATTTTAGTTTGATAAAACTTTAGAGGACTGCCAGCATGTCAGAGTTTCAGGCTGCTTGACCACACTGACTATTTGCACAGATTTTCATATTCTTAAATGATGGTCAAAATTCAAATTTGCTACCAGAATATCAGCTGATCTCAGCCTTTTTGTGTTCTAAATGCAATGCAAGGGCCCGCATTTGTATTGTTTTGCATTTTTATTTGTATTTTTGCTAAAACAATATGTAAAAAATAAATTATCAAAATAGTTTTGCCTTTTGGTTATTTACCCTATCATCTCAGCTTTACTGTGCACAGTAGACTTGATAACTTAGGAAAAGCCTACAGAGACACAGCTACCATTTAAAACCAGAGTTACAGTTGAAGAATTAGGAGAATCATTTCAGAAAATTATAAAAGGAAAAAAAGGAGGGAAGAGGAAGTTTCAGTGAGCAGTCAGGAAACGAAAACAAATTTAAATTGTGACCCTGGTGGTTAAAAAAAAATTGGCAATGGAATCGTCAGATTAGTGTCACATTAAGTGCAACAAAAAGTCAGGTTGCAGAAAGTGACGCAAACTGAGCCTGGCAGTTTCTAAATGGCAGATTCCTCACAGCTCTGCAGAGTCTTCTTAGCAACACACAAAACCAGCCTCCATTCAAATTCTCCACACACTCTCATCGACTCTTATGGCAAAGCATCAGACGCTCAGATCATCCTTTCACTGGAGTGACTCGACAACAGAGAGGCACATTTTGTCCGTCGTGCATCAGGAGCTTCAAGATCTTTTACCTCCTCACTTGTGATCAGTGGTGGACTCAGGTCGTTTGGAGGGCAGGCGCAAAAAAATAAAAAGGGCAAATACTGCGTGACATGGGGCCATAGGACACTTCTTCTCTTTTTTGCCTTTCTAGAAGGCATTTCAGCATGCTTTTCACACCATTAGTGCACCAGGGCACTTCATAACGGCACCTTTTTCCCCTGGACGTGTACCTTAAAGCAGCTTTTCTCAAACTTTTTTTGTTTCAGGGCCCAGTAATGTGTGGCCCTCAACCTCTGGGGCCTTCTTACATAATTATTCGGCAAAAGAATTGCTTGACAGCACTTTGCTCCGGCTGGCCATTTCATCTTTCTTTCTTTTCAAAAATTCCTCAGATTTTTCCTTGAGATGTGTGTACTTGATTTCCAAATGTCTGCACATTTTTGATAGTTTCATTGCTTCACTGCTGAGAACCATTTGCTTTTGTTCGTTCACCGATCTGCTGCAGATGTACTGAAATAAGGATCCACATGCTTTTGTTTAGAGCAGATTGTGGCTAGCTAGTAGAGATGGATGGAATTTTTGCAATACGAGCTTGTCATTTCTAAGCTAGAGTAATTCAGTGCTTTTGGGGGAGCCCTTGATTTAGTGACAAAACTGTCATGATGACGGGATTAGTTTAGCGTACTACTGCAATTTAAAAACTCTTCTGGGTATTGCAGTATTTTGCACAGTTAAAAGCAAACCTGCTTCAACACGTACATTTCATTTAGTATGCAGTTATTTCATTTGTTTGGGGGGGGGTTGCTGCGGACCGGCAGGCATTGCTTCGCGGCCCTGTACAGGTCCCCAGCCCATAGTTTGAGAAATGTTGCT
>JAQLOL010000026.1:25248388-25259952 GCA_029783665.1 Naso thynnoides
GATCTGGGGGGGGTTGCTGCGGACCGGCAGGCATTGCTTCGCGGCACGGTACAGGTCCCCAGCCCATAGTTTGAGAAATGTTGCTTTATGGGGTGCTGCATCATGTTTTTGCCACTAGAAGGGCACCAACACTTAATCTTATTTTTGGGGACACATAATATTTTCTCGCTCTAGAGGGTTTTAACAGTGAGAAGGACAGCCAAAAGGGCACATTCATTAGTACTTGTACTGTTTTTGATCTATAGTTTTAACTTTATTAAATCATTTTAAATGTGTCTGACTGCTGTTTCTAGTAAATAAAACAAACAGCTGAATGTTCAAAACTCTGTTCTCTTATTCAGTCTGTTAAAATACCACAAGCTGGCACTGTGAGAAAATGGACAAGGTCGTCTTTGTGCAGTCATCTGCGGCCTGCGTCTCATGAGCTCACTCATGCTGACCCATGAGGTCATGACGTTGTCCCTTCTTACAGCATGGTGAAGACGTGGGCTGCTGAAGTCAAACGTGATGAGGGAGAGAGAGAGAGAGAGACGACTGCACAAAGGCTAAAACGTTGCCAGTGTTCTCGGTGCTGACTTGCCATTCTCAATTACCCAAAACAGAAACACCACAAAAGCTATTAAGTTCCAACTTTCTGCTCAACATTTAACCTGCAGTATTTATGATGTTAAAACATCCAAACTCTGAGATGAAGCGGTGATTTATGAGCGAGTGGGGAGGGGCGGAGTCTAGGATATAATGTGTGTTTTCAGCTTGAGCAACTGCACGTGTGTGTGTGTGTGTGTGTGTGTGTGTGTCTGTGTGTGTCTGTGTGTGTGTGTGTGTGTTTTCACTATAAACAAATATGCTTGGTTTTTAGCTGAACAGAGAAAAAACACCCCCAGGCTCAGGAAACAGACACCAGGGTGTGTTTGTGTGTGTGTGTGTTCTCCATGTCTAAAATTAAAATACCCCATAAGCAAACAGATGAAAACTTCCAAAGTGAGGGGGTCCAGCAGAGTTTTGACCATTAAAACTAAAGTTAATATTCAAGAGTAAACCAATAAAATGTCTGTAAACATGACTAGCATTAATGTATATGTGTGCGTGTGTGTGTGTGTGTGTGTGTGTGTGTGTAATGCCAGTGTAAACACCCTGTCACGGCAGCCGGTTAAAAGCAGCAGTGTGTTTTATGAGCGGTTGAACTACCTGTTGGCTCGCTGTTGGTTTCTGTCGAGCCTGTTGTGCAGACGGTTCCCACAATCAGAGCGTTCTTACTCCAGGCTCTTTCACTGGAAAACCTCGACTCCCCACTCTCTCTTTTTCACACCTTCACTCCCACACACACATACACACACACACACAATTAAGAATTTCTTTTCTGTCTTGAACATTGAGCAGCTGTAGCTCTTCTCACTCTCTTGCTCCACTTCCTCAGTCTAGATTTTCTGGTTTTAGAAAAACTATTTTTGCAATAACAACAATCTAATGCTTCAGTTACTTGAATTATCCAGTTAACGTTTTTGTCTGGTTGAATTGTTCATCGTCGGAGTAAAAGAATTTGGTCAAACTTCCTCTGATTTTGTTCCTTGGTCCCTTAACTCTCTCTCATTTATTTTTGCTTAAAACAATTTCCCTAATTTCAAAGAGGGAATTTGACCTCACTAAGCTGTTGGTCTACAAACTGGCCCTTTGTGTTTTCTTTTTGATTGCTCAAGAAGGAGGCCATCACTCTTGGTTTCTGAAGGCCTGACTGCAAAACCTGACCTTTTTTTATCCATTAAACTCTGGACTGTGGCTACTAGAATTAACTCTAAATCGCATCATGTCATCTAAATTTCACTGCTTGTGCAACATTTCACCTTAAAATGTCTCAAAACAACTCTACCTTTTTTTAGACATCCGCTGATAATAACATTCAGAAAGTGGACTCTACACCGCAAATGGGAGATTATAAAAGATTTAATAATACCTTATCATGAACTGTTTCCATGAAGAGACCAAATGTTGTGAACAAATGTGTTAATCTGTCCTTTAATACTTGCTGACCTCCGTTTTTGTGGCATTCAGCTCCCTGCCCACTGGTTTCTATACTGGTACTTTCATTTTTTAAAAACAGCTCAGTAATCTTGAGCAGTTGTTCAGTGTAGTTTTTAGCAAACAGGAGGAAATAGTGTGCTTGCCGGGGACTATTTTCAGCTGTAGATTAATCTAGCCTACATTTAGGCTGGAGTTGTTCCTGAAGGGGAGTATGGAGGGACCCCTGGGGTCCTTGAGGGGGTTCCTGTGGAAAAAAATGGTAGTATGTCTGACTATTTTGGTCATACATGTTTTGTAAGAAAACATCTCACAGCAAAATTCTTATCAGATGGATGTCCATGTTCTAATACCTGTGAAGTGAAGATCCTTGATGTGAAAAAGTCAGTGTGTGGGATTGAGTCCAAATTAAAGGAGCATACTGTATGAGTCTATTTTTGACTTTTCACCATTAGCAGAGATCACCCCTTATCTTCTACAAATGTTGCTGTGAAAATTCAACCATGTGTATAATAAAGCTCTATGTCATAAGAGAATTAGATCTATTAGGCTTAAGATGCACACACAGTACTTCATAAGTCTTTTTAAGGTTTTAAAGCTGTCACTGCTGGCTTACATCACATCCTGTTACACAGAGCGGTCACAGGGGAAAAGGGACAATGAAATGACGTGACCTATCCTTTGTTTAGCCCATGATGCCATTCAGCTCAGTCCACTCACATGTCCCTCCCCGCCTCCAGCTTCTAATACTGGATATGTTCCACATTTACCGCTGAAAGTTCATGGATAAGAGCAGCTGATTCCAGTAGCATCTATTGTAATCCCAGCGCTTCCTTACATCTTTTATAGTCCCATGAACGGCCCGGCGTCCAGCTCCACTCCCTGCTGACAGACATGCATGTAAACAAAGCCTGAAAACAAAAGCACACTGTCCCCAAACCCCCCACCCTTTCCAAACTTCATCCCACCATTGTATGACTCTGCTTCCTCAGTGAATTTGAACGCCGAACATACAGTCAGCTCAAAGCACACTCAAGTCTTTTAACTTAATAACAATATGTTTATTTCTGTAAACATGGCAGTTATATTGGCAGCAACACACAGACACCTTCACATTCAGTACAGTAATTTAAAATAGCTTCAAAGATACAAAAAGAGACAGAGGAACATGTGGGGAGGGGATGTGTACAGGGAAGGGGGGGGGGGGTCAGTCGGTCCGGGAGAAACATGTTTAGCTCAGAGGTTCAGCATCCAGCAGGTTCTTCAGTCTCAGTCCAACACCGATCCAGATTGGGCTGGAAGACCCTCAGACTCCCTCCATTTGGCATAACGACTCATGAACCATTTCTGGAGGAAACAAACATAAAGAAAAGGATGGAAGGAGATGTTAAAAACGGCTAACAGGAGGTTTTTTTTTGTTAAAGGCACTCAGCTGCGTTTGGCTCAAACTCCGACAGATCCTGAAACTTGAGAGCAATGAGGTAACTGTCCGGCTGACACCAATATTCCTGAGAAGTTACACAGGTGGAGTTCTTGTATTGTCAAGAATGATTTAAACAAAGTACAGGACTCTCTAAAATTCATTGTTATACTTTTCCGCATCCTCAGGCCACTGGTTATATTTACATACACAACAATTATTTAATGGTCACTGAGACTTCAACTCATGTCTGTAAGACTCTAAAAGAGGCAACCTAATATACCTGTTTTTATGTGCTGTGTTATTGTGAGTATTCAAGCAAGACACATGAGACGAAAACAACTATATACTACTAATGTGCAATTTAAAGACCTGTGAAATGTTTCGGCCGGTGTCGATTACAGTTTGTTTTGAGGTTATTTGAGCACTGGAGCCCCTACACAGCCTTTATTGCCCGTAGTCTTATTCTTAATATAACTACAAATGTGTTTTTTTCCTCTGATGAGCAGACACCGAAAGAAGACAACTATAGAACTATATGCTAACACTAAGCATGTAGGGTAACATTTTGCATCTGAGTGGTCCTAACATCCTAACATCTATCTAAACAGCTGACATGACGGCATGATGGCTGTTAGCATGCGAGCTTATTCTCTGTAGCCTGCATAAATGTAATATGCTGCTTGTTAGCTCTGGTATTATTATCTATAAAAAGAAGAGTGACATGACTGCTTCTTTAAAAAGAAGGCATAACATCTTCATCGCCCCTTGGTGTCTGCATGGCTGCAGCATAGGTCACAATTACCACCCTGTCTATGTTAGCAAATGGAACATGGGCCAAACAAAAACAACAAATTCACTGATTTAAGGTTTTGTTCATGTTAAATGAGAAAAGATTGTCATAATGAAACTCCAATTATAAAATCTGTGATTAAAAGGGAGTCATTAACTGGAGCTATGTTCCTTTCATTATCTTCATAAGCACATTGCAGAGACATTTCTTGGTGCATGTTAACGTGGTCACTGACTCACACAGACACAGCGGTGACCCTGAGGCTGAGCTGTACCAGAGAAACCGCAGAAGACGAGTATTTCCATCCAATTTGAACAGAGAATGCAAGCGCAGACTGGGCCAGTTTCTCTGGTTGCAGTTCCCTGCTAAAGCTGTCTGCTCTGACCGCTCCACCAATAACAACTAAAACTCCGACCAGATGATGACTGCGCCGAATGCCTCCACACACATCCATGACCCGGCACATTGCTGTTTTGCGGTTTGTGTTGTCAAGGGATTCACAACAATGGTGACATCATTACGATAACGCCAAGAGGAAAGGGAGGGATTCAGCACAGCGGCCTGAAGACATGACACCCTGGCTGACTGTGTGAGACATGGTGCTGGCCGGAGAAACCTTTTCCATATATTCGCTGAAACACACGAGGTTCACATTTGGAGGTGCTAGGCTCTCTCCTGAAAATGCTGCGACTAAATCACATCAAGAATTGGCTGTTTATGCTTAACTCTGTTTTGGTATTTCATACTTGTGTAGAGCATTTCTCTTGTTAGAGGACATAAATCCACTTAAAAGTTACTGTACTTCATCTTTAGATATTTCTCAAGAAGAACATCCAACTTAAAAAGGTTTAGATGTTCAAAAATACTGCTTTCTCTTCCAACTTTAAGGCAATTATTTTGTACTTTGTTTTGTTTCTGGTCCTTTGTGCAAAGTGCAAATGATCTTTAAATGTGTTATAGAAGTATTATACAAATGCCTCTAACGGTGAGATCTATAATCCTGCTGAGTCATTCAGTACTGCTTGTGTCAGGTCTTTTCGCATTGACTTGCAATAGATTACATAACAAGGTCTTTCAAACTTAACTACCTTTATGCCACTGACTGAAAACAAGTAAAAAGGTCTATGAAAGGAGCTCAAACATGCCACACAGAGGCTGAAGGATGTTGTAAAAGTTAATGTGAAACAGGGAGTGGCAGCTGGGCCGTGTTTTCTTCAGCTGAACCTGCTCCAATGAGGGCTTTGTTGGCAAATCCCAAGCAGTCGACAGGGGCGGAGGAGTGGCAGGAACATTGAAAAGAAAAAAGAAAAACACATCAGCTGGAAATGAAGTCAGACCTTTGCCTCACTCTGGACCAGGCTTCCCCCGTCAAGGTTGGCCCGGCGTCTCCCACCTTTGTCAATGATGAATGGAAACAGTCACTAACACTGGAAGCATAGTGCAGTTTCAGTTTCACAAACATTTTTCACGGTCGCTCCAGAGGGAGAATAAGCTGATTTACAAACCTCAAGCAGGGAAGCCAAATCATAAAACACCTCTGCTGTTTTCAGTCATGACAAGCTGAGGACGAACCTTGAAGGTCTTAGCAGTTAGCTTTTTTATTTGGATGATGTATAATCTTTTCTTGTATGAAAACTTTGGTGGTTTTTGCTGCTGTATCTATGCAGTGGGGAACGTCCTGATAGATGTATGTAGGTCTGAAGAAAAACAAACCATAAGTCTCCACGAAACCAACAGGATGAGGGTAACCACATGGTTCATCTGCTAAAGTGATATTAGTTTATCAGCTTTGCTAACCTCATTTTGACGCAGACTCAGAACTGCATTTTGTTTTATACACACGCCCACACACATTTGTGGGGAATCATGTTATGGACAGTATTGACAGGAACGATTTCACCTACAATTAACCCTTTCAACATAAATAAGGGCATTTGATCATCTTTTTAGGTAAGATTCAAGAGTATGAGAAACTATCCTACGAAGTGGTGCTCCATTTACCATCAATAAATTGTGATAATATATCAGTTTATCTTTCAATGAGAAGTACACAACATATAAAAAACTTTGATGGGGCTTTTTGAAGTCTGAGAAAATTACTCAAATGGCATCACACTGTAGAGTTGCATTTTGGGAATAGAATGATTTATAATAGGGATTAAATGTCAAGATATTGCAACCTCCTCTGCATTTATTTTTACTTTAATCCATATCTGTCTCTGCCTTATTAACAATGCACGCATCACTGGACTTCACACTGATGACTGTGCACAGAGATTGGAAACATTTGTAATTTGTATCAGCTGATTAGTGGATCAATGCACAAAATGCAGATGACATTTTGGAGGTTTGAAAATTACCCATAACACCCTTCTCTGTGTAGTTTCACCAAGGCATTCATGTGAAGAGGTGGGAAATAACATACAAATACTTTGTTACTGTAATTAAGTAAATTTTCAGGTATCTGTACTTTAGTTGACTGTGTTTTTCTGCAAATTTTTACTTTTTTTCCCCCTAAATTTAACCCACACAGGGCTCGTAAGTTAAGTTTGAATGCTTTTGCCTTTTTGGCTGTGCTCAGGATGCTTTACCATCCCGAAATGTCGCCATTTGACATCCTAGGAATGAGACTCAACAATCAACTCATTTTTGTGGTGCGTTTAGGAACAGCTCAGAGAAATCCCACTGAGTCTACCTTTAACAGTCTTTGCTTTATATTAATATAACATGAGGTTCAGTTAGCTTTGCACAGAGATGGCTGCTAGAAACGTCCTTTAGAGACTTCTTACTTTTATACTTTGAGAACATTTCAGAACCTGTACTTTTTTTTACTTTTATTTGAGTAAAGAAGTGGAGTCAGCACTTCTACTTTTACCAGTCTTATTTTTTATTTTCATTTTTTAACACAAGTATTTGTACATCTACTTCAGTAAAGAATGTGTCCACTTTGCCAGCTCTGTTTATGGGTTTGTTTGCAAGAGCTTTATGGCGTCTCCTACACAGGATGTGTTTTTTCCGGTTTTGCACACATCTGACATGAGAGACTGAGGCTTTAAGTCACAACAGGTGACTTCACCAGAAGGCTTAAGTTTTTCCTCACACATTTTCTGCACATAACTGCAACCCTCTTCAGACTTAAGGTATTTTATACCAACATATATAACTACAGTGATTGGTTTGTGATGTGAGCGCTGCCATTTTGCAACTCAACAGCATGTAAGATGTAAAAGAAGCTACACCTGCACTTATAATACAAAAAAATTCATCTGATGTCTCCACGTAATGATGATTAGATCTGCTGGCTGTTTTTGTATCTGTTCAACTTCAGCCCAGAGAAATCTAGAAGAACTGGTTCGTGGAGTCACAGAGGAAAACGAGTGACAAACATCCATGTGAGGTAGAGGAAATATTAATTGTTGAAATGTACTGACAGTTTTATTATGGAAAGGTCGCACGCTTCACGCCTTGTCACCACTGTTTCCCTGTCAATCTTAACCGGTCTGTCCACCTCACAATCACAAACATGAGCAGAAATTTGCCTGTGAGACGCAGCTGATGTTATGCAACTCAAATGTCAGAATTTACATGCAGATTTTACCTCCCAGTGAGTGCAGCACAGCAAACAGTCACACTGTTTTCCTGCCAAAAGCTGAAGCAGAAAAACTGAAGAGTTTAATTCTAAAATAAGACATTCAGCATTTACTCCTCAAAGCCGAGACTCACTATGGATGACGACTGACTCTGACATTGATCTGTCAGAGGAATGCCAGTAGAGCTGCCTGTTTAACTTCAGGGCACTATCAACATGTTGGTTGCTATCAGTGCTGAAACTTCACATCTGGCTCCTGATGTGACAGTTGCTCTGACATTACAGTGGGACCAGGACATTCCTCAGATAGAGGGTTGGTGGGAGTGTTTGCATGTGGGAGAGGAAAGCGGTAGATTAAATACCAAAGCAATTATGCAATATTTAATGTAATTGGCAGCCTTAACTTTCATGACTACACCAGTAGGCTTAACGTTGGCTGTCTGGTAGCTCTTTCCTGCTGGAGTGAATGTTACATATTTGCTGTTTCCAATTGGGACATTATCCAGGGCTCCCTTTCTGTCATCTCAACGGGACTCTCCTGGATAAATGAAGGTTTAATAATAAACAACAATAATAATAAGGTGCTCGTGAGCTGCAATGATCAGTCCTAATTGAAAAGCTGATGTATAGAAAGTTTTTATACATGTTTAGGTAATTTTATGAGACAAATCTAATCATTCTCTTCTTAAAGCCTCTCAGTTGGGGAAATATGTTGCTTTTTCTTGTCTGAATTGTTAGTTGCAGCACTAATTTCCTCTAATTTAGCCCTTACAAGGAAAAAACAAATTAAACTGCTCAAGATTCATGGTATGTGTTTCCTCATATTCAGACATGGCTGCTGTTTTTTTCGTGTTCATGCTTTGGGGGAAAAAAAAGTTTTGAGTTCGGTGTGTTTTAAAGCTCTGTAAATTACCGCAGTGAACCTGTTAATCTATTGATTAATTTGACTATTAATCTATTCATCAGGTCTATGAAATGCCAGGAAATGGTGTTAAATGCCGATCACGGTGTCCCAGTGTCAAAAGTGTTGTCTTCAAATTGAATGTTTACCATAGAGATGTTGAATTTACTATCACCTAAGAACAATAAATGCAGTAAATCGTAACATTTGAGAGGCTAAAACCTAAGTTTTGTAACTTTTACTCAAGAATTTACAGAACTCTATTAATTGGTCATTGAAATAGTAAATTTTCTGGTAACTGACTGATCAATATGTGTCCCTGCATCCCTGCTGCATGTTAGAAGCCTAACAAATACTTGACAATATATTTTTTGGTGCTCTTTTCTCCCCCTAAGCTCAGTAAAAATGTGTCTCCCACATCTGAGTGACTATGATGAGCAGCAAAAGAAATTCAAACTTTGTCACACTTATGTCACAGTCCCACCCTCACAGTTTGACTGACAGATGATCTTTCCTTCATGTCACCTCTTTGATCGATCACGGCAATGAGCAGCAATTGTTCTCAGAGCTGAAAAAAAAAAGCAACAGGAATCTTGACTCTGACGTGACTTCATCAGGAAAACAAGCCGGAGCTGCTCCAGTGATGATCAATGAGGCGCCGCCGCCTTTGTGGTCAAACACTCACAGGATTATTTTATGAGACGCGAACAGACACAAACAGACACGTCTACAAACCTGCTGCACTCACTGCCAGTGAAGCAGCATCAGTTTGTTTGTTTTTGTCAACATTATAAGTTTCCTCCACGGAATTTCAGAGTGAAACACTGTACTTTTTACTCTTAGTTACTTCACAGATCTACATAAAATGGTTTGTAGTTACTTTTTGTTTCACCTGAATCTGTTTGAAGTAGCTTAGTTACCATGAAAAACTGTTACCACACTGACAGACAAGATTTTACAGAAAAGGCTGCTTTTAACAGAAACTGGTCATTTAGTGTGTTGTGATTGCTGCCTGCAGGACACTTATTATCTGTTAAAATAAATGATGTTATATGAATATGTAAAGTAATCCTCAAAGAACTGAGGAATACCCACAGAGGATTCAAGAGTTATATAAAAACTATCTGTAAAATTACTAGGCTCATACTTAAATCACAATAGATTTAAAGTGATTTCATAGGAATTAAGCACAAATGAATCTGACTTCTAAGCATCAGGTAGGGCGATTAGTTTCTACGGCGATTTGTAGGAGCAAGAATGATCAATAATCTCATTATTTCTGAAACTGCTTAATCACACGAATTGCTGACCCAACATTTCAGCCTAAAGCCTATCAGAAAAACTTCATTCCCCACATTTTCTGCGTGCTTGTGACACACAGCTACATGGCAGATTACGCTGTCACTCACTTGTGTGTCCTCCTCTGTCAGCCCGCACTCCGCAGCGATCAGCATGAGCGTCGTCCCATCCGGATGCTTGCTGACTTTAGTGAAACTGTTCTCCAGCACAGCGATCTGATCCTCCGACAGATTCATACTCTCCATCGCCTTAGAAGCCATATTCCTGTTTCCTCCTCCTTCCCAGCCTGTCCGGGTTGATTGGCTCTGGTTTGGAGATGTGGAGCTCGCGGGGGGAGATGTGCGCACAGCTGGACGCGCAGAGCGAAAACGGCACAGCGGAGCGCAGTGGACACGGGTGGAGCAGAGCGGAGCGGCGGGAGCTCGGCGGGAGTGTGTGTGAGTGAGACGGAGGCAGTGTGTGTCTGTGGGAGGTTATGTGTGAGTGTGTGGAGGTTTTACTACTGTCAACAGAGGTACGTCATGAGGCCGTTCCCACCGGCTGAGCCCTCCCCTAAACACAACTCCCCCTAACATCTTTGCGTGTAAGGGAATATTATGGGATATTTTAGGAGGATCACGGCAATAACTTCTCAATAAACTCATCGGGAAAGTGTCAGCAATTAACTTTACTGAACTACTGTGGTAGGCTATGCTGTAAGAATGAAAGAGCAGCCTATGGCTTAGATAGCCTACTGATGCACTGCAATATAACCAAAAACAAATGGACGTCAGGTAGCCTAATTCTCCACCACAGGAAATAAGCAATTAAGGCTTAGAGGCACTTTTTTTATTGTTTAAGCACAATTTATCACTTATACTGCCACTAGGGGGCGCCAAAGTTGAAATCTGTTAAGTTTTTGAGTATATTTTCATAACTTACACCACTTTTTATTTGTGTTCAGAGTACAGTTCCGAAGCAAGCAGGTGATTAGCTTAGCATTAAGTCTGGAAGCAAGCACGCGACAGCTAGTTTGTTTTTTTAAAAATAAAATAAACACACAAAAAACAAACACCTCTAAAGCTCACAAATCAACATGTCAGATTTGTTTAAAGGGGCTACGAAATCAATTCACCACTAGTGGTCTCAGTTTTCCACCAGCTTTACACCAAAACAAACCTGTGTGTCAGGCACACCTCCCTTTTCCCCAGGACTTCAGCAGCTCTACTCACTGACAGCACCGTGTTTTGTTTGAGAGGAATTTCAGGCTCTGGCGGATCAAAAACCCCTCATTGTTGAAAACTACACAATATTGAATAAAAGAAATAATCCAACATGACGGATGGCAACCTGGCAAGTACTATGTTTTTGAGATTATTACACGAAGGGAAGAATAGGAGCTTTTAGTAGGAGTCTTTCTACCGCTGTGTGCGTGTCCACCTTGGACTCAGCTATGCTTAGCCGTTCAGTGAATACTAAGCCGAGCCCCACACTGCCTCAGGTTCACACAACACATCAAAAAAAAAAAAAAAAAAAAAAAAAACAGCCGACAAAAGCACGAAAACGG
>JAQLOL010000026.1:25261231-25271887 GCA_029783665.1 Naso thynnoides
ATGAAACAAGCTGTTGGTTTTACTTCGCTTGACCTCAGAATTGGCGTCTCCAGTAAATTTTAAACACTGTACTACTTTGTCTACATGACAGTTTGCTCTTTGCGTCTGTCAGCCGCTCTATCTTTCAAACACAATCTACTTCTTGGTTCCAAGCAAGACGTCTCATTCAACAACTGTCCAGATTAGTCTGAGACACTCTGTCGTGTATTTAGAACAAGATAAGAAACACTTGGACCTGATCTGGATCAAAAACAGCCGTCTGTTCCCTCAGGATGTGATTCGTGTTGGGAGAATAAAACAACCCTGAAGTGATGGCACTCGTGAAGAAGTCTGACTCATGATGATCCCATGTGGTGTCCCTGCAACGAGACACGGGATGTTCTCCCCCTCAAGTCTGAAGGTGAGACAGATTACTGCACAGCACAGGCATGCAGTAAAGTGTTGTTTTTATGTGTAATTACAGGTAAGTGTCAAAGTCCCGTCACACGAAGCCTCATCGCCGCAGCTCCTGCGATTGTATGCAACCTGAATACAGATGCTGAGTCACACAGACAGCTGAGTCAGAGGTTAATGTCATGATATCAGTAGACTGATGTAAGTGCATGAGGACAATGGCCGGAGTCCATGCAATCCACCTACTGTGCCTGATGGAGCTGCTGCTTCAAAAAGAGAACTTGTGACTCATCTACAAAAACTACAGCTCCTGAAGACATAAACAAGACTTTATTTGTCTCTCTCTAGAAATGATCATCCTTATAGCTGCCGGCGTTGTCATTACTGATTTGTTGTTTATTATCATGGTAAAGCTTTCAGTAGTTATTCAAGTGTGCTGTCGAGCTCCCTGTGCTTTTGTGTTATGTTCCCTTGTGTTTTCTGTTTTATTTTGGTAACTGTCTTTTGTCATTCCCTACGTCCTGTCAAGTTTTCCTTCTGTTTGTTGCCTTTCCTGCCCTCATGTGTTTCACCTGTGTTGATTACCCCACCTGTGTCTCCTCACTCCCTTTGTCTATAGTCTGTGTTTACCTTCTGTCATTGTCAGTTTGTTTGTTGTTCTCCTGCATGCATCTGTTCCCTGAGCTCCTTGTGTCTTCCCAGTTTGTAGGGTTTTTTTTGTTTTGTTACCTATTACTGTTATTAGACTTTGATTTGCCTGCCTTAGTTTCTCATATTCTGGATTCAAGACTTTGTATTTTGTTTGGAATCAGCTTATTATTAAAGTTTGCTTTTTGTTAGAACTTCCTTTTGTTTTAGTGTTTTGCTTTTGAGGCCTCTTTTAGCAACCATGACACTTTACACATTACAGGACCAACTTTATTCAAGGATGTTGCAGTATAGAAACATTTTTTGACTTGGCAAGTTGGGCTGATTTAAAAATACACATAAATCATCAGGAAATAAATTCAAAACTACTTAAAAAAAACTCAATGTGATTAAAAAAAAAACATCAAGAAACGGCAAATGTTGACTACAACTCAATTTGACCTCAACTGTCGTTTGCACCAGTATTTAAATTAGTGGGAAAAATATTTTAAAAACTACTTAAAATAAAAATTTTATTCAATAAATTGAACATGATGATCATTAGAGAGTGTATGGAATTCATTTGAGAAAAGCATGAAAGGGCCCTTTTTTTTTTTTTTTTAATCCAAGATGTATATTTTAGTCTGTAAATATGAAATTTGTGGTAAACCAAGAACCAAAGAGCCATGCAAGCAGCACTGTAAGGCTTTTCTGAAATGCCACCATGTTAAACATCCTAGTTTAGTGTGTTAGCATGCAAACATTTGATTGTGTGATCACCAGACAAATTATTATTGTCTTATGTTATTATAATTATTATTTCCTGTTGTCAACATGATAAAATATAACATTGCTCCAGTGTTTATTTGTTAAAACTATTGGATTACGATTTTTCCGACAGCTTTTTGATGTATTCAATTATGTTGCACTAATAACTAGATCAAAGGTGGTACTGCTAATACGGGTTATTCAACAAAGTCACATTAAAGCTCACTAAAAGCTGCGAACATTCACATTTTTTCATAGATATTTCTTGGTGGGATTGAAGGTTGAAAGGTTACAGGAGTCTGTTTTTGGAATGGTAAACAAGAATGTGTTTTTAACTGGTTTTGGCAAAGTGATCTAAACAGGTAATCATTCCAAAGATCACTGAAAAAGGAATGTTTAACATCACAGATTCATAGATTCCTCCCTCTGTCCAAGCAAAGAGGAAGTTTAACCAGCAACCTAACCACTCTGAAGAAAAGAAGCAGGAACATCCAAGACAAACACTGGGTTTTGTGTTCACAATAGCAGCCTCATCCTCCTCATGAGACAGTAAATCCATAGAGAATCTGATATGTGCAGCAGGTTTCTATTAATAAATCTGAGAGTCGTGTGGGAAACAGGGAACACAGATCTCTGGTATTCTCACTAACGGTGTCCTCCATCCTCACTGTTTAACCCTCGTAATTCACAACGACTTGTTTTCATTAAAGAGAGGCCGCGAGTCAGGACCGACGCCTGGAAGACAGAGTTCATTACTGGCTGAGGTTTGTGGTCAGCACATGGCCTCAGTCCAGAGCTGCCCACCCACTCCCTAATCAAAACGAAACATCTGGGAATGAAGAATTAAAGTCTCATTGACCTGGGAGAGGCTGTGTTCCTGCTGACAATATACTGCAGAGAGAGACGGGCGCATGCAGTTTGTGGGCTGTAGGCAGGAAATCATCCATGAACTCATCAGTCACCCCTTGAAACGAAGACCTACTACTGATGTTATTTTGCTGAAGTAGGATTTTAAACGCAACACCTTTACTTATGCCACTGCCACTGTGTAAATTTGGCATAATTGGTGGATTGTTTACTTTTAAGTCTGTCCTCTTAAAGCTGGGGTAGGCAACATCTGGAAATCAAGCTGGCTATTTCGTTTGTTGTTGCTCTCTCTTGTAAGGCCAGTTTGCACAAAAGATTCATGATTGGACAAACTCAGATAATGGTGTCACCTGCAACTCAGCTTGTCAAGTTGCCAGAGGCCAGTTTTAGAACGTAAGGCATGTCAGTTGTTTCAATAGCCAATCAACTACTTGCGGCATCACCTGTTGTTAAGAAGTGCAGCATAGTGCAGCCAACAGGAACAAGCGTCCTCTGAAATGACCTGTGATTGGCGCGAAAAGTGCCGGTCACAGTCTAAATTCAGAGCCAAGGAGAGCTGCAGAAGTCTCGTTTTCTGTCTGACCACCTGAATTGCAATATGCTGAAAGGCTATTATGGAATTTTTGCCAGACAACACCAAAAATAAACAACCTGCCTCAGCTTTAACCAATGTCAAGTACAATATCCATTTGCTCTAGCATGTTCTGGGTCTGCAGTGGGGGAGGATACCTCCTCAATGGAAGTATATAGAGGACATTGTGATAAGACGCCCAAACCAACCAAATTTACTTCTGTCATCAAGGTAAAATGACTTGTCCCTTCAGACGGTGTGACAGGGTTGGTTGGTATTTTAATATGACCTTTTAATCAACTTGAGAGTGAGCGAATAATCCAGTTCTGTGTTCTCAAGTGTGGTGGTGGATCATATTGAGCACATTTGCATTACTGACTGTGCCTTTAATTCTTCACAGTAAAGTCAGAAAAACTGTCGCTCATCATTGTAGCTCGGCTTAAAATCTTTGAAGAAATTTAGTCTGCTTTCACATCCGAAACTGGCTGTGTGGATGTATATTTAGCATGGTTTTCCTATTGGGGAAGGGAAGTCTTAACCATATAAGAGCTGTTAAATCCGTATAGGAACGTGGATGGCGACAGAGAGATTTCTATCCACATATTTTCCATTTGTTCTTCTCTGACACTCAGGCAGGCTTTCGTAGAGGAAGCGCTCAAGACATTTCAAACAGCCAGGAGGGGAAGCCAAGACCTGACAGCAGGAAACAACTTCCTGAGGCGGTTTGGGGATCCAACCATTACAGAGGAGGCACAAAGCTTCAGAGGAGCTGTATGTTGAGCCGCATAAAGGCAGGATCTGTTACGTAACTGGGTGGATTTATACGTCCCACGCCAAACACAGGGGGCCCTCAGTAGGTAACGGACCTCTCTGGGGAAGGGGTTGAGTCTGAAACCCCCCTGGTTCTGACGGCCAAGTACAACAGTCCACAGCAACAGACTGAACTACTGCCACCTTTTTATGGAGGAGTATTAACCTGAAGTCCAAAAACAAGGCAGTAAATCCAGCGTTTGTTCCTTCAGACTGAACTGAAAAGCAGAAAACTCTGCTTGTATTTAACACCTCTGTTTTATTCAAGCTTGGGCGTGTGGGTTGTACAAAATGTTTGGAAGGATTTATAACAGAAAAACAGTTTTGTCTGGATCTGACACACACACACGTACTCATCACTGTCTTGGTCATACAATTTCAGGCCTATATAGCTCCCGTCGAGGACATAGAGGTCAAGTCAAAATATTTTTGTAGGGATGTTAAAAGTTTTCAAAAATATGTTTTTCAAGTCCCTACTACCAACTTTTAACTGGTTATAAAATAGTCTATAAAGTTAAATACTGTTGCCTCACATCTTACCAGCATCACAAATGAGACCATCAGTGAGGATATGTGAGATTACTGTCCTGTCAGCAGAAACGCCACGAAACGCTTTAAGGCATACAGACTGAAAGAGACAATTTGGCACAATCGTTATATTGTTGTTTGCTTTCTTCTTTTCTCTTTACCAATATGTTATTGGAAATATGGAAGATGCAAATTCTATTAAATAATTTAAGACAATTAAAAGGAGGGGCATTCCAGTTATATGCAGTTGACACAAAGGAAGACTGGTCAGTGAAATTAATGTCAGTTCTCCCACCGACTATAACACATTCAAAACAAATAACCCAAGTTATTCCAAAGGGACAGAAGCTGTGCTCAAGATCTGTTTTATTCCTGGTGGGAAATAGGATCGCTGGTGTCCCCCGAGTGACCAATAAACAATTTCTGTTTCTGTATCAAAATGCAGTGCAGCTGATCACAGATAGGAGGTGACTGTGCAGATAGAGACAATCTCATTCAAGCTTTAAGGAACGTCTGCTAGCTCTACTGCATGACAGGAAAACTGTCTTTACGGCTGCTTTCTCTCTCTGAAGTCGTCTGCATGTGGTTCAAGGTGAAGACTCTTGCATGTCTGAGGAAGAATCCTCATCAAAATAAACTCAGCTGGGCTTCTCCTCCTCCTCACAGCTGAAAAGCCTCATCAGGAGTCGGAGGGTTTATTCTGCAGAGTGCTGGTGTGTCGCTGCGTCAAGCTGAACAAACAACAGTGTTTGTTCGTCACAAGCGGCCAGTGATAAAGACACACGATGAGAGCTGGAAACATAAATGATGCTCTGACCGACAGGTGTTGTGAAAGCAGCCTTTTGTCTGCACTCATGCAAACTGAGTTCTAGAGTCGTGTTTGAAACACAAGCGAAGAACACAGAATCAATCTTCAGGGAAAGGAGGCCGGTTTCATTCAAGACAAAACATGCAACAACGTTTAAGGATAACAACAAGGCACATGGGTTCCTTATCAGACCCCAGACTCAAATATTTTCCCTCATCGACTACAAAAAGCAGTTTTCTCTCTATTTTGACTGCTGCTCGAGATTATCCGAAGTATATCCGCTGCAACAATAGCCCATTGTTTGCTCAAAGGAGGGACACAGAAACTGCTTTTGAGTGAAGCCAAGACTCGGCTTCCACAAAGTGCAGAGCAGCATATCAGACGCAGATAACCTCAGAGCGCGCAAGAACAGAGCTGCATATGTTTTACAATCTGGTGTGGATGTTGGAGAGGGAGGCAGGGGGCTTATCTTCTAACGGCCACTTCAAATCAGACGTGAACATAATGTACAAGTGTGCAGAAGTCAGCGACGATGCACCTCCACCCCACTGCTGCTTTCAACATGATCAACTGTTCTAACGTCTGGGAAATGAACCTTTTTGTTGGCTGTTTATTTTCTTTTTTTTTCCCCAATAAAACTTGCATTAAATACAAATAAAAATGGATACAAATCTGTTGCAAAGGTTGATTGAGTGCTGCTGCACCGAGTCTCAAGACATTAATACACAAATAATTGTAACTTTGCTTCTTTTCATAAAATAACCAATAACGATCTTGTGATTCCTGACAAAGTTCATGAAAGCTTTGAGATTTTCAGCACTTGATGAGAGAGAACAAAAACAAACATTTTTAATCTTGCAGCAAAACCACTTACCTGGTTGCCAAAATTTAACCTCATGGGACACAAATGAGGTTTCTTGAATGACAACAACTCAAAATTTATAGACCAAAAATTATAAAGAAGATGTCACATCACTGCTGGCCTTGTGTGACTGACAGGTCCAAAGATTAAAGAGCAGAATCACAGCAGCAAAGCTCCGTTCATGAAGGAGTTAAGTTACCATAATTACCTTACAAGCTGACAGCAAACTCAGAGTTACAACTAGAATTTTTTTTTTTTTTGTAAAAGCTTAAAAAGCGTCTGACTGAGACCTTAATAACACAGCTGTGATGCCTCAAAGCAGCCAAATGAAAGGCAGCAACCCAAACATAATGGATGTGGTGCTGTACTGTCAGCGCACACAGCGTCGTTAAGTCTTTACACCAGAGGTTAGAACCAAGTTATTGTTTTCCAAGTCGCAAACACGTCGCAAGTTTTTGTGCTCAGTTTCCAAGTCAAGACCAACCCATTACTTTTCAACTCATGTTCTGCCATTTCACCAACAGAGCCTTGACTCGCTTTTGGTTGTGCAGGTGTAGATGTGAAACAAAACTGCAAGCTGTTGCATCTCCATCCGTAATTTTTTAACCTGCAATTAATTTTTCTGACCTCTGTGGAGTTTTGGCATGAGAATAAAATTATCTTTGCTATCAATTTTTTTCAACTGTTGCTCTGCAACGTAACGTCACAGTTCTTCATGGTTTTCTCCTGCAACTTGACTGGATGTTGTTGAACCGGTTCGGACAAAGTGAATCGGGGGAATTCAGTATCTACTTGCTGGGAATAAACAGCATCAGCTTTGACTGAATGAAACAAATTGACTCATAGAATTTTTCACAGAACAGACCTTTCAAGTTTTAATCTTAACTCTAAAGGCTCAGTTCCAAGTGAAGTCACAAGTCTTTGCTGTTTAAGTCCAAGTCTAATTGCAAGTCTTTTTTTTAATATATTTTTTTATGCTGAGTTATGAAATTTTTTTGACTGGAGTCTGACCTGAGTCCAAGTCATGTGGCTTGACTACAGCTATCTTGAGACAAACTGGCCCCTCACAAGTCATAAACATGAGAATATTTTCAACCTCTCAAACTTTGCCGCACTGTGTGAGGCACTAAAATATCCCCAAACCCCTAAACAGATTAGAAAAAAAAGGACATTATAGATTTTTTTATTATGGGTTTTTATCTTCTTCTGCTCTCATTATGGTTTTTACTTTTTTTTTAATTTGTCATTTTGAACATTTCTGCTGCACAGGACTCACAGCAGAGTGAAAATACTTGAGGTAAAATGTGCAGCCAGATGGGGAAACTGTGACTTCATGATCATGAATTTATCAAAGAAGGTCTGTAGTGGAAAGGAAAGTTGGACCAGAGTTGCGGCTGAGGTGGGTGAGGTGGGCGAAGCGGGTGAGAGGCGGGACCATTGGAAGTGGGAGTGAGACAATTTGGACCAGTCAAAGCTGGAGTTTAAATATAGCTGGAAGAACAGCACTCGCTTGTTGTTTGTTGGCTGAGAAAAGAAAGAGACCAGAGGGAAGAGCTGCTTTGACGTGTTGTTGACTGCGACAAGCTTGCAGTCAGTCACAGTTGAGCTTGTTTTGTTGAGTGCATGTGTGAACATCTGGTATCACATGTCGCTTTGCTCTTAGATTTGTAAAAAGTGAAACACTGCTGCTCCTTCAAATGCCTTTGCAATGCTCTTGGATGTGGTCTTTTTTTCCTTACATGTCTACTCATAATTTAGGATGTACTTTGTTTTGATGTTTTTCAAAATAAAGGCTGAGAATGTGAGCTTTTGTGAGACTTTGTGCTTTTTCTGCCTGGCAGGCACTAAAAGCATGACCTGCTCAAATATTTGAGGTCCAGGGTGCAGTTTTCCATGAGAACAACAGCACTCAGACCATATGGGAGCCAGATATGTTTGCAAATGAGGCAGAGACCAGTTCACCGACTGTTTGTGTGTTTACTGCAGCCGATTAGGTGCGAGGTTTTTCACAGCTCCTCCTTAAGCAGCTCAACTCGGTCAAAGAAAACAAACTTAATTCTTAAATGATGGCGCTTTGCAGGTCTGTGAAGCCTGAAAGCTACTGGAGGATGAAATTTTTATCGTTTCCTGCTGTGGAGAGGTTTTCAAAACAACAGCGCGGACTAATTCTGGAAAAGCATGGGAGAGACTGTCAAGTTATATCCATTAAACACGCTATACTCAACTGTAAAATGGCTCAAGTTCAATGCATACTTTTAGTGTCTCATGGGAAAAATGTTTCAGTTTCCGTTCCATCTACGATTCAAACACTGCATGAAATCTGACTTGGTGGCATGGAAACAGATCTGAAGGAACTGACCACCAAATATCTGTGGCAGTAATCAAACATTTCTATAACTGGATGACATGTTGGCTAGTTTCTTTTTTGGCTGCTAAATCTGGGGAGCGTGTTTTGGCTGCCCTAGCCTACATTATCCCACTTCATAGCAAGTGTTGCTCAGGGCTCCGCACCAAGTACAGTCGCTCTAAAGCTGCGTTTGGCACGCTTTGGTACAGTATGGTGCACAATTATTTGCATTTCGATTGTCAAAAGTTGTAGATGGTGTTAAAATACGCGATCCGTTCGGCCCCGTTTTTTGGTCACCCTTCCGTTGGGATACCTAGCATCATAGTCGTTGCAAGACAGTATGCTAAGTGTGCAACAGCGAACACCTGGCCTGCAACCCTGCTGATTTAAAAAATAAATAAATAAATTGCCTGTGCTTTTATTTTTAATTAGTTCTTCATGAACAGCGCTTCTTCCTATGTGTCAGTAAAAATCAGGGTCACATAAAAAACTTCTCTCAATGCTGATTTGAGGGCTAGTCTTTATAGATGTGTAGCACATGACGGTTTTGTCAGTTACTTTGATTAGAAACATGGATGATTTATGAAGTCAAAATTCTTTTATGATGAGCTCTTAGGCTGTTATAAAACGTGTAGGAGTCACAAGATCCATTGAGACGCGAGGTGGAGGGAGTGACGGATGATGTAAACGTGTCGAAACATGAGAGCAATTAGCCAAGGTCCTGAAAAGTCACATGATGTCTGAGAATAGTGAGAGAGGGACATTACATCAACCCCTGATTCCGAGACAAAAGCAGAACGCCACCGAATGTTTGTTTGTGTGTAGAAACTATGGAAACTAGCAGCTGAACAAGTAACAGAGCAGCATAAATCAATCTTGGTTATTATCAATGTCGCTGATGGCACCGTCACATCAAACAAGAGGACTTGTTTTTGTTGTTTATTTAATAAGCTGGTTCATAAATTATCGCACATAAAAGATTCTTTTCAATAGTTACAAAGAGGGTAGCAACTTCAGTCAGCGTCTGGAAAAAATAAAACAAATGAGAAGAAGATTGTAGACAGCGGTGGAGGATTTGAAGTTTCATCTCGACTAATCAGGAGTTCACACAGTGGAGGAGAAGAGAGCATCATGGGGGTTTTCAATGTCCAACCACCATCCAATGATATTCCCAATGGACAGATGGTCGTCTATCCGCATACAGCAGCAAACAAAACAGTGATTTCAAAGCACATGCCGAAAAACAACAGAGGGAATGTTCTTTTGTTCTCCAGTGTATTCAAAATAGTCTTAAAACTGAGGGAGTGAGGAGGGGAATAAATTACAAAATAAACACAAAAAAAAAAACAAAAAAAAACAACAATCTAGCTACATGTGAGATTCACAAAAAACAAATCAAACTAAAACGGGTTGAAGTCACATCTTGGCGCAACCTTCCCCTTCTTTTCTCAGCAGCGATGGATTTGATGAGAGGGTTCGACAGTGATTAAGAGGCAGCAAGGAGACGCTGGAGGAGAGTTTTCATAATTCATTCTGAAGTGAAACAAACCCTCCTTCATTTTATTTATTTCTGTACTTTGTTTCTTGTCTAAAACTATCACCTCCTCTCATTGTGATGGTCAAATCCCGGCTGACCAATGAGCTTCGAGGGCGGATGTGTTGGAGGAACGGGGCGTAACACACCTCGCTAAAATTGGTCTGAGGGAGCGATGGATGTCCGTCATTGGCTAACGCTAGTTTTCACTCTACGAGGCCGAAATCCTTTTTTCTTGCTCTGCTTTGAGGATTCTAGCAGCCGCAGTTTCCCTCTGTGTGACCAGGGCCCACTAGGACATTTGCTGCTGAATGTGCTGCAGGAATTCGTGGTAGGAAGATGCCGACTCAGACCGATCCTCCACCAGGTACTGGAAGAAAGTAGCTTTAGCCGAAGCATCGTCCCTGCAGGGGGGAGAAAGCAAGACGAGACGATTGTCATTTTTGCATCCAGATAAGGCTGCGTGTGGTTTGCAAACATAGAAACTTCTCAAATGCTAACACAATAAGACAAGTACTCTGCTACAACACTGAAAAACGAC
>JAQLOL010000026.1:25276965-25290018 GCA_029783665.1 Naso thynnoides
TTAATTGTGCTAAATATATATATATATCAAATAGAGTTGCAACATTTGTCTAAAACAACTAAGCAAGCTCCAGACTCAAAGTGCAAAAAAAAACAACTAAAAAAAATCAAAAAAACCCCGAGAAAATTGCTTCATTAAGCTCGTTTGGCTGAATCCAAGTTTCCAAAGTCATTAGAGTCTAAACTGATTTAAGAAGACGTTATTTAAACCCTTTTTAGGCTGAGATCTTCACTGTGGCTGTTAAGCTGAAAGCATCAGAGTGCACCTCGTCTCAAGAGGGTGTACAAGCTTTTAGTCGGCATGCGAGTGAGAAGATACTAAAATTACATTTCCAGTTGAACTCTTCTTTTAACACATTTGTGACTAAACACACACACACACACACACACACACACACACACAAATAAAAGTGAAGAAAGCTTATTAAAACTCTGAGGTATAATCACTCAAAAGTGGAATACATGTTGTATATATTCAGCTCATAGTAAGAGGGTGAATGAGAGGTTTGGTTGTAAGAACATTTATGAAACTAATCTAACCGTTGTTTTTTTTTTTAAATTTCAATTCTTTCACGAAACATCTGCAGTATTGGAAGACATTATTGTTTTTTAAATATTTACAACAACAATTTGGGGATCAAACTGTTCAAAACTGATATTATCGGTGTTTAAAATCATAAATCATTTTCTTGTCAAAAAACTACAATGATTTGGTTTTCATTCTGGATATGATTATTGGTCAGGTTTGAAATCCTCTAAATTAACTTGTGTGTCACAACAGAAAGTGTTCTGTAACTGCCATTGTGTGATTCTTCCAACAGGCTGAATGTAACACAAAACTTGATATTAAGTTGCTTGAAAAACTACAGAATTTCACTGTTATCTGCATCTGTTAAAGGCAACAACAGCTGGGCAAATCTGTGGCAAAACTGGAGAAAAAGTACGAATGAGGACACTCGTACAACACTCTTGAAGATGCACATCCCTACAGAGAGTTATGGATAAATAACCCTGAAGCTTACGTTTCCACAGTCCATGAGGAAAGCTCCATCTCTGCTCAGCCTCTCTGCAGACAGGTGGAGCAGAGGAGGCTGGGGAACCACTGTGTCGTTCAAATGGAGCGCCCCCTGCAGGTGTGACACGAACAAAGCAACGGATTAGGTGGAGGCCAATCAAATCTGTTCCATTTATTTTTGCACACTTCCACGTAAGGAGCAAGTCACGTGCATAAAAATGTCACAAGAATTTCTGAGATTTAAAAATAAACTTGCAGTAACTTTCTGACAGAAACAAACATGAGCGTAGCTGTCCGCTAACCCTGACCAAACTGGGCCAGATCCACAGAAGGATTTTGCTGCTTTTGAGGCAGCTAAACCTGTGCAGTGAAAGAAAAAAATAGCGTGCAATCTGCGCCTGTGCCATTTGCATGTATATAAATTAGGGAAGATTCAAAAGTTCACTGTAAAATTGCCTCTTTCCTATGCAAATACACCTTGTTGCAAATACCATTTAATTCACAAAGGCTGATGCTAATTGCCACAGCAATGCTATTTAATACCAGTGGAACCGTGTATTAGATCGGAGCAATTGCTCTCTCTCTTTCTCTCTTAAAAGGTCATTTAACTAATAATGAATCATTATTGAGTGATATTATGGTCAAAAGCTACAGTCAGAAGGGGAATCAAGTGGGTTGTGAGTTTATATTGAATTTTTAAAGGAAACAGTTCTGATGCAGTTCTGGATTCATCCATGAGGCTCGCCTTATTACAAACAAGTTTACAGCTCAAACCTGGGATCTGGGTGTAACGGCTGACCTGTGAGGATGCGAAGCACAATACAAACCATTAACTAACACCAAATCCTGGCTGATCCTCTTAATGAAGCAACCATGGAACTATGCATAAAGGCACACAGACTATCTAATTTCACAGACACATGTATAGTGTCAGCTGCTGTGATGAAGATGCTGCAGCCAGCTGCAACACACCGTCGACTGTGAGCGCCAAACAAAACTGACGCTTTCTGCGTAATCTTGTGCTCTCTCTGCAGTGTCTATTACGAACCAGTCTGTGTTCTGAAATATGTGGGAAAGACCGAAACACTGGGCAAAGATCCGCTTACTCAATTTGACGCAAAAGGAGGGCAAATTTCACTCAGCTGTCAAACTATGTGGGGGTGTTAGCACCGGCATATGATTAACACAGATTCTTTGGCAGATGGGGTGCTAAAACGGGGCGGATTGCACAGATCATGGTGTTATTAGCAGCTGCAATCCATTCTTTGTGGATCTGGCCTGAAGTGACTTAACTGACTCATGAAATCTGAACTCTCCACTCGTGTTCAGTCTTGTCCGTGTCCCACCTGGTCAGACATGTTGTCCAGCCGATACAAGTCAGGATGAACCATTCGCATCAGCTGCTGCAGCGGCTGCGTCTTGAACTCGCACATGGCGAAGACGCGCTCGTCCAGACGCGTGCTGGTGCCCGTCCTTAAGGCTTTCTGGAAACAGACACAAATCGAATTTAATGACTTATTTTTCATTTATTTGTATTTTTTCTCTGCAATGTGTTTCAGCCTGATGTTGCATCACAGGGACTGCACACTCCGCAGCTGCTACAAAACTGTTTTCTCTCTGTCACTGAGCAGCAGATGGTACTAAATTCTCATTTAGTGTCTTTTGATTCAAACAAACATCTGCTGAAGAATGAATTTCATTTGATTACTGCACAAACACTTACTGAAATCATGACCTTGTAATAAAGGTGAATTAAAGTGAGGCGTTGTATTCGTCTCAGATGACACAGTGGGTGTGTGTGTGAGTCTGAGAGTGGATACACCCTGAATGAATAAATGACTGAGCAAGTCCTGGGTGAAAGAATACAGTCATTTAACATAAAGAGAGTGTGTATGACTGTAAAGCTTTTTTGTGTATTTGCGTGTGTGTGTAGAGGGAGGGGCAGTGATTATGTAAAAGCAGTTCATATTCTGGGATGTGTATTAGGTGTACGGGTGGATTATTGAGTGTTAATACAGACTGTGTGTGTGTGTGTGTGTGTGTGTGTGTGTCTGCCTTTGAGCCCTCATGCCTGGTGTGAGTGTTGATGCCTGTCGAGCAGCCACACCTGTTTGAGCAGAGAGAGAATGTAAACGGGGAAGAGGCGCATGGCGGCAGGGAGGATGAGGCCAGACTGTTGCAGGCTGGACACGTTGCTCTTGTAGGCGTTCACCAGGTCCACGATGGCGTTCACCAGAGCGTCACGAGCGTCCGACAAGCTGGATGAGATCGACCGGTCGATAGCTGGAACAGAAATGTGTTCATGTTCATGTTTCTACAAATTTACACCACACTTGCGACATTTTCTGCTGAGATCAGAAATGTTTCTATTCTAAAAATTATGCGTAAGCACTTTCTTCTTTCTTGCTGAAAAAGTTAAAGCACTGTAATTTAAAAGACTGAGAGTTGGGGATTTATGCTGCACACTCACCCATGTTGGCTAGCAGACAGGTGATGGCCTGAACATCAGCTCCAGCGTACACGTCACTCAGCTGGTTGACCACCGGCAGACACAGTGTGTGGACACGGATCCGCCGTTTTCCTGCAGGTATAGACGGACAAATAATCAGACGATAATACTATAAGTAAACAGCGTAACTGTTTTCACCCTGCAAGGTTCATGTGTCAGCATAGAAATATTTTTAGAACCTTTGCTCAGCTGAAGTTATTTTACTTTTTTAGCAGTTTTTATTTTACAAGTATAACCAAAAGCTCCCGCTGAAAAGTGTCGTATCTGTGTTTGCTTTGCTCCACGACCCACATAGATTTCCTCACTATGATCTGTGTTTGTGTGTGTGTGTGTGTGTGTGTGAGTGTGAGAGTTTGTGTACCTTTGCTGGAGGTGTACAGCAGAGCAGCCTGAAAGCAGGCCAGAGACGAATCGGCCAGAGAGTCTTCAATCGACATCTGGACAGCGAAGGCAGAGTCGGGGTTCACGTTGGCGAGGGACAGCAGGTCAGTGGAGCGCACAAAGAAGTTACCGTGGAACGTATGGATGGACAAACCTGAGGACAAGCAAAAGAAGAGGAAATGTGAAAAATGTGCAAATAAACAAGTAACAAAGTAAACCTCTGTGCTACACCTTCAGCTGTTGAATCTGAAAGCATCCCTTTCTTTCTTGTTGGTCCTCTGTTCATTATGACTAAACCCAGCAACACAGAGCTCCTGTGTGTGTGTGAGTCCTGTGATGCAGTAGTTACCTTTAGTGCATCGTATTCTCATGACCGCCTCGAAGCCGATCTTCCTCGTGAGGTAGCGCTCCAGATCCCTCTGGAACTTCTCCAGCTGAGCCGGGTTGTGGATGTGATGAAAGGAGGGATAGTAAAAGATGCTGCCTGCTGAATACTTGGAGATACAAGCTGAAGAAGAGGAGGAAGAAGAGGAGAAAATGAATTTACAAACCTGCCTGCATGATTTTCAAGCTTTTCTGTAATGCAGATAATTTTAGCATGCTAACATCTTTATTTAGCATGTTCGTGTTAGCATTAAAGTCGCTGGAATACTGCACGTGAAATCTGAATTTTGAAAGGAAGTTTTTAGCTTTCTCCCATTAAATAAAGCAGCTGCTGTAATCTTGGATTAACAGCAGTTTCATTGCATTGCATTTATGAACTTTAACTGCTGACCAGGCGGATCAACAATGGATAAGAGGATAACACTGCAAGAATGGTGTGGAAAGTTTCCGCTGATATTTTAATGCTTTTGTGCCTTTACTCAAGGCCTCTATTAGAATCACTTGTTGCTGCTGCAAGTCATAACTGAGAACAGCTGCTTTTCTGTTCGTAGCAGCGAGCTCCCGACTGTTCTGATTTACCTCTGATGCCAAAAGTCAATTTTAATCATCAAAAGACAGATTATCAGTAGAGTAGCTACTACACACCAGACCAGCGGTCAGGGGCGGAACTTGTAACAGCTATCAGTGAGAGTTGGTGTCTCTGGTTGGGGTGGGGTGAACAGTTAGGGTGGGAATCTCTAGGCACCCAACGATTTGATTCAAATAGGATTCGGGGGTCTGCGATTATGATGCATCTCGATTTATCTAAGTGTGACACACTGGCATGGCTCCTCTGGTTCACTTTAGCCATCAATTATTTTAGAAGTCAAGGTGCTTCCCAGCACTAGCTTTAATCCACTCTGTGCTGGTCAGATCTCGCAGCCAGCCATGTTTCTTTCTTGTTTTTTTTTAATGTTTTTTTTTTCAATCAGAATCGTCCAGGTCCGAATCACGATGCATCTAAGAACTGATTTTTTTCCCCACCATTAGCGAACAGCAGCATCAGTACTGCTCCACGCTCGTTAGAGGCTTTTTGGCTGACTCAGCAGCATTCAGAATTGATGGCGACTCGTCGGTGAGAGAAATCGCGCTGATTGGCTGTGCAGGTGAGTAGAGAGGGAAAGCTCCCTGAGCCTGTCGCTATAGTTTTCATGATTACACACATTTAGCACTGCTCTGTCTTCTTCACTTGTGCCATTTGTAACTTTTTTTATCAGACATATAATCAGGTAGAGGCAGCTATATTAGCAAGAGTGGAATAAAAAACATTGCTTGTTATAACAACGGTGTGAAGAGGGATTTGCCTTGTCTTGTCTGTTGTCTGCTGCTTTTTGGCCCGACAGCGACCGACAAAACGCGACGCAGCAGCCAATCTTTGTCACAATTTGTTCTTTGTTGTCAGTTTGGTGTGTAGGAGCTTCAACATTTCATCTCAGACTAATTCAGTCATTAGTTTTTTAACCCAGTAAATCATTCAACAGTTGTTAAAATACTTGAAGTACAGTATCAGGCGAGCTTACATACTGACTGACATTGCAAAGACCCTTTTGTGGCTGAAGTGGCGGATGTTGAAGTTGAATTAGTGATTCTTACACAGTGAAGCGAGGTCAGCGTACTGGGAGCTGAGCAGGAAAAGATCAACCCCAATTTGTTGACCTGAGCAGTCCAGTGCCAGTTTCTTATAGAAGTCTGTAGCCGGGCTGAGGTGCTGAACTCCCTGCAAAGATACAGATTTTTCACAAAATATTTCACCTTCATCAGGTTCAGAGAGTTTGACTTTCCTTAAATCTTCCTGAGCTTTTACAGACACTTGAGTCCTGTTTGGTTTAAGTTTCCACAAAGTGATGTATGACATGATGAGTGCATGATGGGTATGCGCATTAGTGTTATTTGTTCATTGCTGGATTAATTTTTTTTTTCTTCGTTACATTTTTCAGCATAAAATCCTCCTGAAAGCACAGAAGCCAAAGATTAGAAAATCACTCTGCCTGCGAAGGAAAGCACATCTGTTCTCAGTTTGTTTTATTCACGAATGTTGGACGCCACTGCTGTAACTTCACGGCAGTCTATTCAATTCAAAAATAGAACACAGATGATGAAGATCGATAAATCACACTACTGAGGATGACAAAAACACAGACTGTAGCTCAAAATCCTCCACGATAGCACTTAACTGAAACATGAGATCCAATTATGATGTCGTGGCAGGAATTTAAATATAACACAGTCCTGAGAAAACATAAAAATTCACACGGCGAGGGATGTGGAAGAGTCTTTTTCTTGCTGTATTTCATTTGTCACATGGATTAGTTTAGACTTCATAAATCATAGAAAACATAGCACGTCCCCTTTTTAGAAGAATACGTGAAAAATGAAGTTGCCGGTAAAATGGCAAACCATGGAGGTAAGAAAAGACAAAAAGCAGAAACCTCAGAAACACAAACATTTTCAGCAGCAAGCTGAAAAATGAAGACATCGCAGATGTGCTCAAAATAGCATAAAATGTCTCCCCTCATTCTTACCTTCGTGCTTGAGCGCTGGTTGGGGTCTTCCCTCGACTGCAGCGCACCGGCACCCAGCGTCGGCAGCTGGGTCTGAAATACTGTGACACGCCCCCCGGTGGGCGACATGAGCTTGAAGGCGGCTTGAAGCGCCGGGCCGAGCGCGCTGTGGGTCTCCCTGCTCTGACTGAACATGGCCGGCAGCGACGTCAGCAGGTCCTTCACCAGCTGGAGGAGGAGAAGGAAGCAAGATGGAATAATGCAGAAATCATGAGAGAATAAGAAGAAATGGAAGAAAATAGAGATATGGTAGCTATTTATGTTAAAACAATAAAACAAAGGTTGTACCTCTTTGCTTTCCTTCAGGTTCACCATCAGACTGTCATGAGACGGTATGAAGATGTCTGGGAAAAACGAAGCGAAAAAAAATCAGACGTCTGAATCACAGCTGAAAGATTTACAGCAATTTTCATACATTTTACAATTTTTTTTTCAGCTATAAGAAAGGAGCACACGTGACGGGCTGTTCACTGCAAACTTTTTTCAAAGACACGGTAAATGTTTTGCATTAAAACACCAAGAGATAATTAAGTGAGAGACAGATCAAGAAAAGACAGTTTTGTCTTAAAAACTTTTCTGCAAGTAAATCATTCATTAAAAAAAAGAAAAATCAAAACATCTTACTTCACGGTATTTGAGCATGTTCTTAATTTATATGTTGTACCCTAATATGTCAGTAAAATAAAACTGGAGAAGTGACCGCTGCATATCTCAGTAAAACATCCAGAGAAAGTTTTTCCATTTTCTCTACTTGTGTAAATAAAAGTGTAATCATTTGCATCAGTTTGAACACTTTACTGACTAAATCCAACCCATATATTTCTTGATAAGTTGCACAATTAGTTAGTAAGTTTATGCAGTTGTTTGGTTACTTTTTAGACACGGCTGTTTGCAGTTAAAAAACAAAGTTCCTTACATGTGTCTGAAGTCTACTGCATTATTTTAAACAGACATACCGTCTATGTCGGACACCACCAGCATCTGCGGCTGCGACAGCCCCTCCTGCAGGTTGTAGAAGTGGATGGTGTTGTCGAAGGTGAGGAAGCCGACTCTGGTACGTGTATCCCCGGGCAGCCTGAAGCATAACAACAACCCTTTATTAGAACTATAAACAAACAAACAAGCAAACAAACTCATAAAAAGTGGCCAATTTTATGTTTACTGTGCTGATTGTTAACAACACTCACTTATCCAGGTTCTCTAGCAGAGATTCACAGAAGTACTTCAGGTAACCTGCTTCCACAGCGTTGTGAGACACATCGAAAACAAACAGGTACGCTGCCGGCTGAGGAGGCCGCAACTGGACACACAAGAGAAGGGAGAAAAGAAACACACAAAATCAGAGGTGGAGTAGATTCAGTCGGAAAAAAGCTGACAGAAAGTGAAATTTAGCAATGTTCCACGTTTAACATAAATTCTGTGAGGATGTTTTTTTATTTGTGGTTAAGTGTCATCTCATATGTGTGTACTCGTGTTCTTTTATCTTTTTTCAGACGATAACAACTTGTTTTATTATCTTTCACGTTTCAAATACTCACAAAGAAGTTTTACACATTCCCTGGTTAGAACCTGCACAGCCCTTTTATTAAAATAGCATTTTTATGGCATTTTTCTTTCATATTGTATTGTTTATTTTCTGTTTTCTAGTTATGCTTTTTTACTTTCAATTCTTACTTTTTACCTTTTTTAAAAAAAAAAAAAAATCTATTTTTTATCATTGCTTACTTATTATTGCTTTGCACAAAAACAACACGTACACACACACACACACACACATATATATATATATAAACTAAACTACTTAGTAATAAACCTGATTCTGATTCAGACTTCTTACTAAGACCAGGTTGCCCTCTAGTGGACGAACAATCACACTACATGTAAATTTCATAGGAACAGCCAAGAGTTTATGGACTGAAGAGGCAGCTCACCATGTAATCAGAGGAAGCAATGAACTCCACGGTGGAGTTTTGGACCTCTGGTCTCTTATGAGGTTCTCCATACGACCGGGTGACCGGGTTGTACATGAACTCATCTGGAACTGAACGAGAAAGAAAACGAGAGAGCGGGTTTGAGATGTAAACATTTAACATGACATTATCAGGCTGAACGCGGGATCACTGCGGCAGTAACGTTACTTTCTGGCCCTGAATCACTCAGGAATCGTACCATCATTGACTCGGTAACAGAGGTTGCACTTCCACCTGCGCTGGTCCAGGAAGGTGACAAACGGATTGATGTAGGTGCGACAGGAGCGGCAGCGAACTATCGTGTTTGATGTGATCACTGGCAGCTGCTGCAGAGAAGGAAGAACAAAGGGAGGGGCAGAAAAATAAAGATAATGACAGGAAAGTGCTAATGTGTCTTGTGAGCTAAATATTTGACATTTCATGCTTCTTTTCAAGTTTTGTTTCAATCGTGACCTTTTCAAAAAACATTCCTCTATTCGAGCCTCAGCTGACGACTGAAGAGAGGCTTTGTTTCTGTTTCTGGGGGAATGTGACTGAATGAATCTTTGAGACTTTAGCCTTTGTTTGACCAACTATTACGTCTCTGTCTCTTATGTTTCTGTGACTGTTCTCAGGCACGTCTGCTGCTGTACCACCACCAGCTGAGAACTCTCTACACTTTTCGTTTTCACACAGGCTGTTACTTCTTTATTAGATCTTGTGAATACTGTTACACAAATTATTTGATCCTTTTATTTTTTTACCATTTTGCCACTGTGACAACAACTGTTCAAAACATTTTACTGAAACCAAATTTTTCAACACATTTCCAGTTAACAGCAGTGGTCAAATGTAACAAAGTGCAATTTTGTAGCCACAGCACAATGCCCGGGGACCAAATCCAGATTGTGAGACCTCGGTCAACGATACTGAGCGTATATACACCTAACATACATGTTTTTGATGGTGGGGGGAACCGGAGAACCAGGAGGAAACCCACGTGAACACAAGGAGAACATACAAACTTCACACAGAAAGGCCCCGCCCCAGCTGGAAACCAAACCCAGGACCTTCTTGCTATGAGGCACTGACCCACTGATCCACCTTTATGTGGGTAGAGAACATGTACGTCAAAAATGTGCTTCCACATTTCCTTTTTATGCTTCTTTATAGTTACTTCACATTATTTTAGACAGAATTTTTTTGCTTTTTACTCTGCTACTTTCATTTGACACTTACAGTTAGTTGTTACTTTTTCCATAAAAATTTAAAGTATGACGTGTAAGTCCCTGAAATTATTCTACACGGAAAAAATACAACATTGACGTAGCTGTGATTAAACCAGAACAATGGAATAGTCTATCGTATCACATTTTGAAATGAGCCCTTCTGTATCATGAGTACATCTTTTATTTTTTGATACTTTAAAAGGACCACCCCAGTCTATTTTCGAGTCCTCACTTTTAACAGAGATCGCTCCTATCTTCTCCAAATGTTGTTAGAATTGGATCATGTGTTTACTTTAGTAGATCTCTGCATTTTTAAACTCTATTCACTGCCATCCATGTTGAAACAGTGTACAGGAACTTGCTCATGTGGGACATGAGAAAGTTGCTAGGTAAAGGTAATTCACCGTTCTAAAGAGAACGTCTGCGTTTAATTGGTCAGGAATTGCTCAGCGAGACAGAGAGGGGGGCCGCGAGCTGTGGAGATGAGAGTTATTACACATGTAAAAATAGTCCCTTACAAGTGCCGCATTCCTGGCTTGAATATTAGCATGAAGAAGAATTTTTTTACACAGATGTTCTTGCTAACTAACGTTGTCACAGATTTTCGGGTACTTTCTGTAACATTTATTGGACAAAATGTAAACAAACACGACAGCTCATCAATAAAGCTATTTGGGAGAAATGGATGGGGTCTTTGTAACCTACGTGACCGACGGTGACAAATGGACAACGACATGTAGTGACATCATTATGGTTGTATGGTTTGCTGATAATGTCTCCTATTTTGACGTGACGTAAAGTCACATTTTGAATTTAGCATTTCTGTAATGGAGTACTTTTAGACAGTGTGACTTCTTATTTGAAATTAGTTTCAGGATTGGAACTGATCACCAGTTTCAATCGTGTGGAGGTTCCAACGTAAACTTTAGTCTTGCACAGATTATAAAGCAGTGACAAAGCATATTCAAAGCTGGTGCTGTTTTTAATAAATTAACAGATTCTAGGATTCAGAGCTAATTCTGTGGAGAAGAACAATGTCTTTTTTTTTTTATTTAGACACAGGTCATCACAATGGCAGAGGTGTTTCATTGTGATGGTGTGAAATTGGCGAGCGGTGGAGTGTGAAGCACATGGTGAGTGTGAAGCCGGCTTCCTCTAGGTTACAGTCATCTCCTATGAAAGCAGCGGTGACTGAGCTCTGACAACTGTTGCAGAGTCTGACTTTGCTTTTATCGCCAAGTCTGTTGGAGACTGTGGATGCACTTGGCAGCTTCGCGGCTGTGAATCTGTTTTACTCGGTAAATTTTAGTCAGAGAGTCCCTTGTAAATCAACCAGCAGTGTCCTATTTATCCATTTATCTTATTATGTCGAGCATCAAAAGCTTTCAAGGTAATTTCTTTATTGTGTGTTGTTGAACTGATAAATGTGTATTTTTACTTTAATGATTGGAGAGGCTGCTTTCAGTCATTTCAAACTGTCAAACACCCTCCGGGCATATTTTCATGGATCGTTTGGATTTTTTGAAGCGAGGCTGTGTGAGGTGTTTGTCAATAGTCAGTGTTTGGCCTACAGTAGACTGCCGTCAGCACACCCAGTTGGAGAAGCTGACAGCGTTATCAACACAGAGCCAGAGAAATATATTTCTGTGCACATGACTACAACAAAAACACAGTTTAAAGTATTTGCATCCTCTTGCAAACTTTTACAACCACTTCACTGGTGTCGACTTCCTCCTCTTATCATGTGGCCTCCCTGTTCTTTGTCAGTTCATACCTTCTCACCGCACGTTTATAAATACGCTCACTCTTCTTCCAACACCTCATCATCTCCTCTCCAAGCCTGTCCCACTTGCACTGCAGCTGATCGCCACAGAGAACCTCTTAACCAAAAATGTATATAATATATGTAATGCATTCTTTTCCCGTCTTCAATTTTTATATAATTACACGATCCTCTATTAAAAAAAATACTGAGTACTCAATCAACCAACATTAATACACTCAAAACCTTTATTTGCTGTTCTCATTGTCGCACAATATAAATATTTTAAAAGTAATCTTTCAATCAGACAACAACTGTCAACTTCAACTATAATTCTTCACCACCAGCCCTCTAATAATCCAATTAGATGCAGTTTTAAAAAAACAAATTCATTCATTCAATTCAAAAGTACTTCATCTATAAGACATAATTCCGGTTAATTCATTAGGCTGTGTAGCAAAATCAACAAGAATAAATTTACATTTAGAAAACCCTTACATTAGACAAGACACACAGAGGAAATGTGTCTGTGCATTTTACTCTGTGTTGATTTCTGGGGTATTTCAGGCATCTGATCTTACCTGTAAGTCTCTGAAGGGGTGGAGCAGGAGGCCCAGAGGGAGTCTGGCCTTGTTGAGCAGAGCCTGGGTCTGTGGGATGCTTGTTAGGGTGCATCGGAATGTCCTGATCAGCAGAGAAACACAAGGAGAGAGAACACAACCACAGATTAGACAGTGACAGTAAGTAAGAGATTCGGTGTGTGAGCGAAAGACTTAAAGACAAAACTTTCTTTCAAATAGCAGATATGTTAACGATGAGCCAAATATCTGGTACAATGTCTCTTACACTCTGTTATTTAACCTTTATTCCCCATTTTCTTATCTCAGAAAGTATAAATTAAAATGTGTACTACAGTTCATGATGTCACTCACTTTTACATCTTCGTCTATCTTTGCTTTACTCACTGTGGACTACAGTTGACCTTCTTGAGGTCAGGGCTGAGGTTGGGTTCAGGGGCTTCAAGGGGCCGAGGGGGCAACAGGTTTCTCTCCTGCAGCAGGTTGACCGGCTTTAGGGCCTCCACCTCCAGCTCTGGCACCCCACTCAGCCCACCAAGAGCCGCAGACAGCTGGGACAGGTTTGGAAACGGCTGAGGAGAAGAGAGAGAGACAGAATTAGTTACAGAGTATAAATCAGGACTGATGTGTCGGTAATGCACAAACAC
>JAQLOL010000026.1:25293395-25325867 GCA_029783665.1 Naso thynnoides
TTGTAAATAAATTTTTTTGGGGGGGGGTTGGACAGCTGGTCTAAAAAACAAGCAAATCTGTGGAACTTGAAGATGTTGCCTGAGGCTTCAGGAAACTTTATAAAGCTTTTTTTTCATTTTTTTTCTTTTACATTTTATAGCCAAAAAAAAAAAAGAAAGAAAGAAAGAAAGAAATGCAAGGTAACAAAATATTCTTTTGCAACAGTATGTGACACATATTTGTAACAATAACCTTTCAATCCATGTCAGTAAATCAGTCTGGTAAGAAAATATATTCTGAATATCAAAAGAATAAGCAGCCTTCACTGATTACAAGAAAAAAAGAGATAAAAACTAAATGACCAATTACTACCTCCACATTTAAAGGGATAGTTCAGCTCTTTTGACATAGGGTTGTATGAGGCTATATGTGAGGTACGTGTACGCTACACTTACACGACAGCCAATTTCTTTGGGACTACCACGGGTACAGCTGATTATGCACAAGAATATGGACAATGTGCGGCTGTGGGAATGTAGTCCTCATGAAAGCTGCTGTCTGACAGCAATGTAAAGCACCAACAACTTCAAAAAAGCAGTGTACACTGGTGGTGGGGGACAAAAAAAGATTCTTAGATGAATTACGGTTCACATGTTGACAACTCTGAATCGGTTCAACGCACTTTGGCTCCTATAAAGTTGCTGTAAAGTGACCTGGACGAGAGCCACGGTGTATCTAAGCTGTGTCACACTAAGATAAAATCAAGATGCCTCTTGATGCGTCAGCAATTGTTTTATAATCTAATGGTAGGCCCCTGAATCATAATCATATTGAATCGTATGCTGCCTAGAGATTCCCACCCCTACTGACACGTTTAATGTAAGTGGGTGGTGTGTTGGTGGCTAAAAAATGTGCTGCTGCTGATTTCGTTTACAGTAATACTATGATCTGTTTCCTGCCGCAGCACTGCATTGCTCCTCCATACAGAGAGCAAGCTGACAGTTACCTACTGCAGGTAAGACGCTGACTAGACACGAGTGCCTCGTACAAATCCACATTACAAAAAAAAATCCCTTTACCGTCACTGTTGCCCATTAGGACGGGATATTGTTGTTGCTGTTTACAAAACCTTTAGTGGAATCATGTCCCAATAATATAATCTTACTGTATTATTTCACACAATAAAATAAATACGCAATGTTTATTTTAATGTGAAAATTTAAATAGTTAAAATGAAAAGTTTTTTTTAATCAATTTGTTTTGAGTTTTGTCTGAAGTGATGCATAACGGTGTACTCTAGTTAATTATAATACTGAACTGGAATACATTTACTAATGTCATAATTCCGACATTAGCATTACATCCAGAGGTCGACAACTGCAGCGGTAAACCTGTGAGACAAACCGAGGAGAATTAAAGAGACCTCAAGGGAAAAGCGTGCAACTAAAACAAGCTTCTGTTTTCATTAAGAGGTGCGTAAATTAGTATTAGGTGTGAAGACAAAACCTTTACTCGTGCTCTCTCACAGGGAGCAGACTGAAGCAAACACATGCACAGAGAGAAGGGACCTGCTGCCAGGGGATTGGTTATTTTTAAAAAAACTTGTTAACCTCTGGCTGATGACACAGCTCCTGAGGGACGGTTCCAGCAGAACACCTGAGTGCCAAATAACACACATGCACGGGACTGCAGAAGCAGAGAATAAAAGGTCATGCTGGTCCAAGTATTAAAAAGGTAAAATGTTATTTTTACCAGATTTAATATAATTTTCAACGTGACGTCAACTGGTTTTACGTTTTGACACTTTAAGGGATTCAACGACTGATATATTTTTTTGTTCACTTTTTCAACCTTTTATTTGTTCGGAAGAGTTTAATTGATTTTTTTCAGCTCCTTGATCAAACTAACACAGCTGAACATTTTCACACCTGCAGGCTGAAGGCACAACCGTCGTCTGAAGGTTATTCTCTTGATGATTGTTTAATGAAATCAGTAATTATTAAGTGCATCAGTAACAGAAAAAATGCTCATCACAAATTCCCAGCACCTTTAGATTGCCAGACTTTTCTGACGTTCAGCCAAAAAAGCCAAAAATATCCAATAAAAAAAAAAAATCACTTGAAAACCAAGAAAAGCAGCAAATCCTCATATTTAGAAGCTCTGAACGAACATTTTTGCCTGAGAAACATTTATCTGTTATTGATCATCTTTGAATAAATGCGGAATAATTTCCTTTTGATCGACTTTGTGTCAGCGCTAAACAACTTACATCAGTTTAAGGACCATACCAGCATTACAACATGTCACTGCCCTTTGTCGGCATCAGCCACATGGGTTACAAAAACCCACCCTGTTGTCCCAAAATAGCTTTATCTATGAGATATTGTGTTTGTTTACATTTTGTCCATATTCACTAAATGTTACAGTAAGTACCTGAAAATGTGCGACAACCTTAGAAAAAAAGACCGTCTGTGTCAAAATCCTTCTTTATGCTAATATCTGAGCTTGGAAGGCAGCACTTGTAAAGAACTGTTTTTCCAGGCATAATAACCTCACATGTCCTATAGTCTTTCTATACCCTGTTTCAAAATGAATGGCAGTGAATGGGGTTTAAAAAATACGGTTTGAGGTCTACTAAAGTATACACATGGTTGAACTTTAAGCAATGTTTGTAGAAAATAGGGGCGATCTCTGCTAATGGCGAGAAGTCGAAAACAGACTGGTTTGCTCCTTTAGGTTTCAATCCATGTTTGTAAGCTAAGAAATGGATAAAAACTTCCATCAATCCACAGGATGAGATTCACCACCAACTGAGCTCCAGAGCTGTGAGTGCAGTTGGATATCTGCTGACAACTTCTGGTGCACTACAGACGGATCACGGGGCTACTGAGTGAGAGACAGCTTGACAGCGAGTGAGGATGACTCCTTCAACTACGTAACAACAAAGACAGGCAGAATCTGTAGGATAAAATTGAAATGCTAACCCCTTTCACCTATCACCTTTCTGAGAGACAAAATTTCAGTAATGGGGCCACAGAGCAGAGTACAGACAGATTTCAAAGATGTTTCAGTGCCAGTGCTGATGACTGTGAGGAGAAAAAGATGATGAGCACTGGGTGAACTTCAGAAAGCTGTTGAGGAGGCAGCAGGAAGGGGAGGAAAAAACCTGATTAGCCCATTAGAGACATAAATGTACGAATGAAAAGCGGCAACTGATTGAACGTGTTGGCAGTGACAGACGGCCATCAGACACACAAGAGGACGTGGCATGGATGGGAATGGAAACACACTGATGGCACACATGATGGATGCAGTTTTAATCAAAGGGACACAGAGTTTAGGAGCATGGGAACTTTTACAACAGAGCTGAAGGAGTTCATGGTGACGGTGAAAGAGGTAATAAAGGGGTTGTGGGGAGGAAAAAGCTAAAGCACACCTGCTTCCTCATCCTCCTCCTCATCATCATCATCATCAGAGCTGGATGACGATGGGGCAGCGGCTGGGCCTGAGGTGGTGGCAGAGGCAGAGCTAGCTCCACTATTAGCAACATATCCATACTGCATGCCTGTTGGAGGGGGGGAGTGATAAAGAAAACTGTCATGACTGTGTGACCGAGAGCAGACGTGGCAACGACTGTCCGGTAGCAAATGTTATTCCATGTGATGTGTGTGTAAGTGTGTGTGGTGTGTGTTGAAGTCAAAAGTAGCTGGTGGTTTTCCCATTTTGTTAGACAAACTTTAAACCGATTATCTTGACCTTATGATCATTTTCTTTCTAATGCACAAAAGTTTTAGATCCTACAGCAAGACTGAAAAAGGCACCGAGAGAGGTGGAGAGTCACAGCTTGTTTTGTAACAAGGTGTGTTGCCCGGCATGCTGTTTTTACATTTATTCTTTCTCCAAGCTAAACAGAGCTTCAATGTCAGTTGCTTTTGGCAACTCAAATTATGACTAAATGCAGGTGCAGCTGGTGCAAGAGTCCTCTGCTCTCAACCTGCTAAGCTGCCAGCGGAAAATTCACAGATCACAGAAATAAACCTGCAGCTGGCTTCCAACCTGAAACCCTCACATTTGTATACATACCCACAGCTGCACATCTGAAAATGTGTGTGTGTATGTGTGTGTGTATGTGTGTGTGTATATGTGTGTGTGGGTGCGCGTGTGCAACAGATTATGTGTGGTACATTTCCAAAGTGCAGCTGTGGGCATGCAAACCATTTATATACAGAATTTGCACCAGAAAAGAAAAAAAACAGGCACCAGAGCACAGCAAATGCCTTTTTCCCCAAGCTGACTTCTTAATTAAATACCAAAGGAAAGCGGGATTAAAAAAACAAAACAAAACAAAACTGATCGGCTGTTAACCAAAAAAAAAGCTGAAAATAGCCTAACTGTTGTCATGTTTGTAGACACATTTTTGATGAACAAAAGTGGTGAGAGCTAAAATCAGTGACATTTTATTTCCTGTGACTACTTTAAATTAAAAGTCAACTTGTTCAACGTGTTCCGCCAGCTAAATGCTTTTGATATGAATCTGCAGGTTTGGTTTGCATTTGCAGGACTTTAATTCAGCCCTCTGCAGATTGTGTCCAGTGAAGTCAGCACAGATGTAGTCATAAGTTCAAAAACCGGCAGGAATATTTCATTAGTGGCGTCATTAACGCTTTTTCAAACAACAGCAGTGAAATTTTCACGTGTTGTCGGCCTTTCAACCATACAAAGAGAATTTTAGTGTCCACATCTTTCAGAAAAATATACAAGAGAGCACTTGCTTGCTTGCTTGAGTTTAAACATTTAAAATTACTCGTTTGAAACGGCTGCAAAGCATATTTTGCCGAGACAGCACAAAGGCAGTTTGTCACCTTCCACGTTTGTATATGCAGAAAATTCCTTGATATAAACATTTACAACGTACGTTACAAGCTGTGGATCCTCAGTGCCAACAATGAGAAGCAGCTACAAGGCTGATGCATCTTTTTACCACTGTGTTGGAATCTTAAATTAATATATATATATATATAAAAAAAGAAATTAAATCTCATTGTTACCTTGGTGATGGCCTGGCGAGGAATGGACTGAAGTGGAGGGGGTTCCTGAGGGCGGTCGGTCCGTGTCACCACTGCTGTGAGCGGCCCTGCTGTAAGAGTCATAGCTCAGAGAAGCCTGGTGACTTTGGTCATAGTGTGGGTGAACTGTGGATTTGGAAGGAAAAAAATGAAAAATAAAGGAGGATGAAGGTCTGAAAGATAAAACTACAAGAACTACAAAGAGCATTAAAAGAAACAACAGACTTAAGGCTTTACTCCACAACAAACTTTCTAGGAATGCTGAATGTTATCTTTACAGGTTTTTTCTGCATATCAGTATGTTTTGATGATTTTATACAATTTTTATCAGCTGATAAACACATGGATTTTCGTCTTGTCTTTGGCACAAACGAGGCAGGTGTAAATTAGTGACTTTCAGTCGTATCCTCTCAAATTAAGTGACTTGCTAAAAAAGTACAGTACGACAGACTTATTTTGTACTTAATTTAACTTAATTGCACTAAATAAAATCTAACACACACCTGAAAAACAAGAGCTTATTCCGTGCTCATCCAAGTGTAAGCACTAAGTATCAAACTAATACCAAAACTGCATTTTAAGGCCAAAATTTACTAACATAGTTCATATACATGCCCCTGTAAACCTGTTATAAATCTATTGTGATCCCATATGCAATGTCGAGGAAGTTGTCCTATTTTCTAGCCTGATGCTGATCAGCGACAGAATAATATTCACACATACCTGTCTTTCCTTGACCATTGACTGTCGGCACTAGCTGACTAGGAGGAGGCTCACTGTATCCAGGCTGCACCGCTGTAGTGCAGGCTGTCTGAGGGGTGCTGTACTGATGTAGGGGTGCACCCATCTGGGTGGGCATGACTCTGGGCGTGGAGGTGCTCTGTAAGGAACTTATGGTGCCATACTGACTACTTCCCGGTGCAGACGGGTATGAAACAATTGGGTAGAGGGGAGCTCCAGAGCCACCAGCTGGCGCAGACACCAAAACAGGCTGTTGCTGCTGTTGAGCGTGCTGTGCTGGGGGAGTCTGGTAAGACTGCTGTCCATAGTAAGATCCTGGAGTGGCATAAAGTGAATGCTGCTGCTGTTGGTTGTACTGGGAATTTGACGGCGGCGGTCCTGAAGAGGAAAGGGTGGCATATGGCTGAGAAGGAGGGACAGAGCTAATAGGAGCACTGTATGGTGAGGGTGCTACATGATGCTGAGGGGGGTGGTGGTGGTGCTGCTGCTGCTGCTGATGGTGCCCTTGGTAGTAGTTAGCACTGTGGGCACTGTTCGTAATGGGTGCTTTGTTGGGAGCAGGAGCGGAGTGGGCAGGGATGGTGGGGTAGCTCTGTTGATGAGGTGGGGCTCCATAGCAGCCTGTAGTTGGATACATGGGTTGGTATGTCTGTGCTGGACCTGAAAAGATGGAAGTGGTGGTAAAGTACATCTTCAATGAGCTTAGTGTCAAATATATTTATATTACACTCTGACTGTCACAGTTTAATCAAGCCTGCTGCAAAAAGCTCACAGTTAAGCAGAGGACAGGTGCAAACAACAGGCTTTATCAGCTGCTGTTACTTGAGCAGTCAGGGTTAATACCCTGTTAGCTTTCAGTTGAATATGCATCTCTGACAGCACAGCAGCAGTCATCGATAAAAAAGTGCTCCGGCCCATTACAGTGTACATTTACCAATCGACTAATAGTTTACAGTAGCTTCAGCATACACAGAACATTATGAAATGGTCGTGCGCAGTCTGTTACACAGCTACTATGTTGCTAACACTTAGCTTTCGTTTTCTGTTAGCTTAATAGCTACATGTTAGCAGCTATATCCGCTGAGTTCCAATATTTAGGTTTGCTCCTAAGTTAGCTAGTCAATGTTAGCAACTGAGCAGCTTCAGTTAAAACATTTTTACGATAAATTTACACGTTACTATCATTTATATTCAACGTTATTGTTATAATTAATAGACACCAAATGACAGTTGCACAAAAATTTAAAAAAAATCTGCACCAGATAAACTGTCTGACATCACAGACGGTTAGCAATAGCATGCTAATGCTAGCGAGCCGGCTAATCGCATCATCCGGCCTGCTTTACCGTTCTGGTAGGGGGGCGCAGCTCCACCGTTCGGCGTCGAGCTCTGGTTGTAGCTGACGGAGCTGTTCAGGTTTGTGAAACCCGGCGAAGCCATCGCTCGGTCCTCCCGTCCTTATGCACACAGATGTAAGGGTTAGTACATACACATGAGCTGCAAAGTCCCGAAGCCTGGTTTCGCCCCAGAAATGCGTCAGAGAGGATGCTGCTGGTCAGTGGAGACCCGGGCAGCCTGGACAGACCGCTCGGCTGAGAGCTGAAGCTTCCAGTCTGGATGTTGAGGAGCTGAACTGACTCCCGGCTGTGGTCCTACCACTCCCCCCTCAGGATTTTCTATGCAAGTATATATTACTTATTTTACTTAACAAATAACTGAAAAGAGTTTGTTCCATTATTATTTATTCATGTACTTATGTGCATTTTTATCCAATTAATATGACAAATACTATAAATCCCAGTATTGACTTAAGAATGACTCAAGTCTCCCTGCAACCTTGATTCATTTTTTTCTGCAGATATCTATTTACAAATATATTTACACAATGCAAATACTGTTGACATACATTGGCCGTTGGTTTGTTTATTTCGTAATGTAATAATAATGTAAAACAGGAGTAAAATGATGCAACTGAATCTTCATTTCAGGAGGGATCAGGGACTAAACTCTCTCATGTTAGAACTAGAGCTGAACTGTGCACCTGGCATCATGAGTTGTCTGCTTTGCATGGTTTCATATTGATGTGTTTCTACTCAGACATGTTGAAGTGACTTTTATGAAAATGTGTCATAACAAGTAAGGCACAGGGATGTTTCCGTTTGTAGTTTCCAAAGGTTTTTAGCAATAGCTGCAGTCTCAGTCATGTACTTTGGTCAAAGACAGCAAAGACAGCACTGAAAAAGAAGTTAATCTTATTTTTTATACAAACAAGAGCACACACACACATACACACACAAACGCAAACACACAGAGCTGTCATTAGAGATGAGGCATTTCAGTTTTTGTAGTAAATTTCATTTATTCTGCAATAATGTTCTTATATTGTCACAATAAAAGACAAATAAATGGTTTTATCATCTATTATGTGATTGATGGCTGGCTCTGCCTCTTTAGAATTAAAAGCCTTTAAATACAGTAAATTTGACTTCACAAAAAAAAAAAAAAAAAGGAGAAAGGAATCAGGCCTTTTAAAAATACTGGACGTCCTCCATAGATTCCAGTTGCACATTCTGATTAATTTTCCTGGAAAGGCAACAATTTGATGTGGCTGCACTCGTGTCCAATCATAATGTCTCCATTGCTACACATCCTGTGGGATTCTGGGACGTCCACCAGTGCACTCGCACTCCTCTTTGTGATACAGAATAGGAGAGGATGTCTCGCTCTGAGCCTGGTCTTTAGCCTGGCAGGTTGGACAGCAGGCCGTGTGTCCATCTTGTCTGCAGGTGGGACAGGACAGAACCAGCTGACAGCAGTACTGGGTGGAACAGAGCTTGTACTGGTCCCAGGGGCGGTGGCAGTACCTGCAGTCTGGATAGAGACACAGAACTAAACAACTTAAGTGTTTTTGTTTTGTTTGGGGTTTTTTTGATGTGCTTAATAGTCTCTTTATTTTTGTCAGCATGCTAATAATGCCTTTATGCACACACTAACCTGAAATGACATCATTGTTGGAGGAGATGGCGTAGCGTTCGTCAAACACAAAAAGTTTCCCTCGATAGAAACCCTCTGGGAAACGCTCCAGATACTTGTGGATTCCACCTTTCAGCTGGTAAACCTCTTTACACACGTCCTTGAGAAGAGCCATAAGTAAGAATTTTTAGTGAAGGCTGCAAATGTTGCAAACAATCTGTGTTTGGTGAATATTCGAACAACAACTAAAAATATCAGGTTGCATTTCTATTAACTTTTTTTTAGGCAACAGCTAATCCAAAGTCACAAGTAGATAATGACCAAACAGATCTAAGACAACTTACTTTGGAGCGGAGGTAAGCAGAGCCGCGCTCGCAGCGGATCCCTCCCGTGCAGTACATCAAGACTTTCTTGTCTCTGAACAGTTCAAGGTTCTGGTCAACGTAGTCCGGGAAGTAGCTGAACTTACGTATGTTTGGTGCCAGACATTGGGTAAACTGACCCTGGAGGGAAAACAAAATCACGTCTCAGAATGACAAACAAAGCAATTCAGATTTTTGTCCTTTTTGATTGTGGTAAGATTGTGGGAATAGACTCTCATTACTCAGACATTAAAGGTTAAAGTCAGCATAAACACAAGTATGAATTCAGCATCTTGTTTATGACAAAGTTCATCAAAACTCCAAATAATGGCTCTTGGGGAAAAAGGATTAAAGAAAAGGTTTGTTTTGTTTTTTTTTGCATATTATGCCTTTCATGTGCAAAAGGATATTTATGATCATTTATGATGTTCTACAGCATTAATATGACAAACGCTGCAGTCTTGAGAACGCAAGCTTATTGCTGACGTCACCGCTGGCTGAGAATAACAGAGGTGCAGGGACACTGACTGTGACAACCTGTCGAAAAACACAATTTATGCTCGTTTTAAAAGACGAGATACACACTGAATGTTTAGCAGTGTCCTCTCATGTACTGACACTAAAACACTAAGTTAAAAAACAGCGTATAACCTGGAAATGGCTCTTTCAGCCTTTTCAGGAAACAAACAAATGGTTGTTTGCAGGTTATTAGCTGTTGTTCAACTTCGTGTTTTAGTGTCAGTACTTGAGAGGACACCACTAAACATTCAGTGAGTTTCTTGTCTTTAAAAACGAGCGTCAGTTGTGTTTCGACAGATTGTCAGAGCACTTTCAATGCCCCTGCACCTCTCTTGTTTTCTGCCAGTGGTGACGTCAGCAATGGGCTTGCACTGTCAAGACTGTGCTGATCTTCATAATAATACGTAGAACATCGTATATGATCGTAAATATCCTTGTTATAAGGCTTAGGATGCAAAAAGACCTTCTGCTTTAACTAAGTAATATAAATATAGCCTGTAAAACCTGTGTCAGTCAATATTTTTGGAGGAAAACTGATACATCACTAACAATTTTACTCTCATAAAAATTGCGGCAGTCCAAAAGGATGGTGTCATGGCGCAAATCCCCTTCAGCCAAAAGAGCCTCCACTTCTCTGTGAAACTCCTCCGGCTCCAAATGAACTCCTAAGATGGCAGAAAACATTTTATTACATCATTAAAAAGCGAAACACATTCCCAGCAGTGAACAGCATAAAAACATTTTTGCAACATAATGGAAAAACCAGAGCTGTAGGAAACAGCGTCGCAGGAAGTAGCATTAGGATTTAATCGTACAATTACAATAAAATTGTTGTTGTTTACACAAACTTTACCTGCCAGTCGGTAGGAGATGACTTCAGGATCCACTCCCATGGGGACAATTTCCTTAAAGACCCCGACCCTCAGGTCTGTAAAACACTCTGCGCCACCTTCACTTGTCTGAAAACACACACATGCAAGAACTTTGTTTGTATACAATAAACGGTAAGGCAGTGATCGTATGAAATTTTAATGTTATACTTATTCATCCAAAAACATAAGCTTAAAATTCTGTGGCTGTGCCCAGTGTAGAAACATCATGTTAAGTATATTTAATATACAAAGAAAGTATCTGTAAATTCTCTCATCAAGCATGAGCCAAACCTTAAAATCCTCCTTATCCATCTTAAAGAGAGGGTGTGAACACATTGCATCAATGTAAAGGTCAGTTGCCATGTTGGTGCCACCAACTGTTCCATTGATGCCTTCAGTCGCCACCCTCACCTGGAGAAATTCAAGTGAAAACTGAATTTAATGTTTGTTCCATTTTACACTTATAGAGACATGTCAACAAGTCTGTGTCTCCCAGTGAAAACACTGAGAAATCTCCAACTTTGAAAGAGATGCATTATGGGCTTTGAGTATATAAACATTTGGTTTTTGTACCTGCATTTGGTGGGACATTTATTTTTTTGATTTTTTTAAACTGTTTGTTTTTCCCTTAATAATGCAACAAAAGCATGATGTTCAGTCAGAATGTGAAGGATTGTATTTAGTTATTTGGGTCAGCAATGGGGAATAGATGGAGATAGTAGAAAAAAGTAAAAAAGATGTTTGATCTAAATGGAAGATTTTTTTATTTAATGAAGTGGGTACTGAGGTTTGGCTGAGCCTATTTGTGTGGTATGGTGTATAATTGTGAGGTGTTGTGGTTGTTGTGTGGGTTTTTTGTGTAAGTTTTTTTTTAAGGTCTTCTTCCTGTGTATATTTGGTTGTGCATTATATGTTGAGCAAATCTAATAAAATATTCTATATTAAAAAAATCTCCAAGTTGGAAGCAAGATAAGACATTGTATTTACCTTGCCAGTTAAGTGCAGCTTCTCACACAAAGCTTTCTGCCAAGCACAGATGACATGTGGATCCTCCACTTGACTGTAGTGATAAAAGAGCAGGACCTTGCCAGGACCCCTGAAAAAAAGGAAATTCAATGAGAAATTCAGAAATCAGAAACATTTTATAAATCACTAATTTTGTTAAAATCCTGAGCAAGATTTCCATTTTAAAACAGCACAACGACTAAATCAGTACAGCCCAGTCAAATTTAGACCAGTACTTTTGAAGTTGTTCCTCAGATATGTGCGCAGTCTCAGGTATCCATGCAGAAACGTCCGCTGGCTCGGCCTCACTTTCACTCTGCTGCTGCGTTTCTGGTTTTTCTTCCATCTGACTCAATAAACACTCATACGTGGCCCGTGCGAGCTGCTGCACTTCAGCATCATGAGTCCTGGCCACATGTTTGTGAATGGCAGCGTGCTCCCTGAAGGTTTGGCCACAGCAGCTCCACGATGTGCTTCCTTTGTCCTCATTGCCGTCTCTCTTGGACGACACGAAGGCAGCAAAAGACTGTGGGGGAGAAAAATCATGAAGTGTTTTTGAAAGTTCAAAGCTAAAAAATGCAATTCTGTAAGTCAAAGAGTGATGCTCTCTTCACAGATTGTTTACTTGTTAACCAGTGGCATACATTACATATTCAGTGGGACTGAAAACTACACAGAACTATAATAAAAAAGTTAAGGAAAAAAAATCTAAATAAATAAATGAAATAATAATTTGGCGTTAGTGATGTAAAATAATTATTTCTTCTTGAAACATTATTGATACATCTATTAAATTTCGATTTATTCATTAAAGCTTGCTTATGTTACTGTACCTACACACACTCCTGCGTGCTCAGCTGCAAAACAAGGCCATTGTTCATTATAAAAAAAAAAAATGTGTTCAGTGTTTCATGTCACTCACCCTCCTCCTGCAGAGACTATAGTATCTCCTTTGGGAAGCAGAAAGTTCTTTCTCCTGTTTAAGTCCATTTGCTCTGGATGTCGAGGTGTCGAGTATCCAGTCCATGAACTCTGAGCAGGGTGAATCATCTGCTGCCATTGTTTCCAAAAGCTGTAACTATATACTCAATTTCACTTTACTCAGCTAACGCTCAGTTGTTAGCTAGTCAACACTTTCAGCGAAGTGACAGGACTTGATCAAATTTAGAAGCAGCTCCTTCCGCTTTGAGGTCCGAACATTGAACGTTAGAATTAATTCGTCATAATGTTGCTCTAACCGTGAAAAACATTAAACATTAAATTAAATACATGTACACATTTTACATGTCTCACAGTAACCAAAGGTGCAGTAGAATATCAACATCGAGTAAAATTTTTGAAAAAGTCGATACAACTTCCGGTGAACCCTGGCCGCCCCGGAAGTACTTCACATGAATCGGACCGCTATTATTGTTGTGCACAAGTCGCGGCCAGGCTCAAGGATCTGCAGAATTATTTAGCAGATTTTTGTCTGTTTCATATTATTTTATCGTAGAATCGTCTTGCATTCAAAGCGAGTGAAAATGTCGAGGAGACGACACAGCGACGAGAATGACGGTAAGAGGACGTAACGTGTAATTGAGACATTAGGCTAACGAGCGGTGGCTAGCTAACGTTAGCGTGTTTTTGGTAACGTTAGTGTTAATTGTTTGCTTGGTGCTTTTACGCATGGTTTATTATGCGAGGCCATGCTTTAATTTTGCCTTCCCTGTCCAAAAAGTGCAAAACGTCTAATGTATGTGTGTATTTGTTATCTCAATCTTGTCCTGAAAGCGAGAAGATTGAACAAACTGTACTAGTAGCGGAAGAATTAACCGGTAACGTTACACGCTTACCGTTAGCTGCTAGTTTAGCTAACGTTACCAATGTTAGTCAGTTTAGAGGCTGTAATCAAATGATGCAAATGATACAAATACCTCGGTAAGACTTGTTTTTTAGGAATTGTGATGTTACCAATTCCAATTTTATTCTTACAGGCTTAGTTGTGATCTGACAGCTGAAGGTAAAATCCCCTCTAAAGCAGAATGTACGTCATTTTAACGTTAATAAGAAAAGCAGCTTTAATACTAACGTTTGCTCTTGTTAGGGTCATAAATCACATGTATGTGACATGTATGTCACATTACAGTTTCGAAGCAGGATAAATGTCAATATAATTTTTTTTATAAATGTCAATCTGAATCATTGTGTCATTTTCACTGCGCTCATGTTTTCCTGTCCAAGAAGCTTCTCAAGCTTATGGATTTAAATGGCATAATCAACACATTTTATCCAATATTTAAGCAATTTGGTGTTTGATTGACCGATAGGAGACTGATTTTTGTAAGTAATAGTAACAAAGGCAGAGATATGTTGACTTTTAGTCCATGGTGTGAGACCAGCTTAAAGGTAACATTTCCTCTAATACAGCAACTTAACAGCATTCTAGTTAATAATACAGAGTTTATAGATATCCAGTCTTTGGTCACCTTCACATTTACAAATAAATTTGAAGTGCTCTTATTAGAAACGCTAGTCCAAAATTACCAATTAAAACTGGGCTTTTATTATTGCCCAAATTTCAATTGTTGCTCCTGTTTGATGGATGGATTTTTTCCATTTTGGCTGCTCTTGGCTTTTTTTTCCCCTCTGATTGCACTCACTCTGAAATTATTTCCTGACTTGATTTCTCTAACAGGGGGTCAGGCCCACAAAAGGCGGAGAACATCAGAGCCCATTGAAATTGAAGATCGCCTGGAGTCACTGATATGTCGTGTCGGGGAAAAGGTAGGAAGTCAAAGTTTAATCCTTGTGAGACGCTGCTTTACCTTTCAAAGCAACCACCAGAACAAAAAAAAAAAAAGTTTTGCTTTTTGCTTGCTGATTCCACATAACCCCTTTCCCCAGTGCAGACTATTTTCCACTGAATTGGTTTGTATTGCGGATGCTAACTTGCTTCATTTATTTTGACAGAGTACATCCTCCCTGGAGAGCAACCTGGAGGGACTCGCAGGCGTGTTGGAGGCTGACCTTCCAAACTACAAAAACAAAATCCTGCGCATTTTATGTGCTGTGTAAGTTCATATCAGCCGTCACCCATTCACTGCTGAGATGATCCGTGTTTGCGTGCTAGTTTTTCACCAAGTCGTCTCCCATCGACAGCGCCCGCCTCCTTCCCGAGAAGCTGACCGTGTATACAACTTTAGTGGGCCTCCTGAATGCCAGAAACTACAACTTTGGGGGCGAGTTTGTGGAAGCCATGATCAGACAGCTCAAGGAGACGTTGAAAAACAACTTGTACAATGAAGCAGTTTACCTGGTCAGCTGACTTTTTATAAGAATTTAAAATGATTCTTGCACGTTTTGCTTCTCGTAACTCTTGTTCTTCTTTTCGTAGGTGCGTTTTCTGTCCGACCTGGTCAACTGTCATGTGATCGCTGCTCCTTCAATGGTGGCCATGTTTGAAAACTTTATCAGTGTTACTCAAGAGGAAGATGTACCGCAGGTAGGTAGAAACAGTGCTATTTTGTTCGCTACACTTGAAGAAAATTACCATAAAACCTGCTACGTAAAACTCTCAGTAGGGTAACAGTGATTTACAATGATCAGTGTCTTAGGATATGTCAAGGCAGGTCCTTGAATTTTAGGGCCTTAGGCCTGAAAAGTACTTGAATTTGTGTTAAAGAAGGCGTGTGAACCTGGGGTTGTGTTCATGTCCTCAGGTTCGGTCGGACTGGTTCGTGTATGTGGTGCTGTCCTGTCTGCCGTGGGTCGGTAAGGAGCTTTACGAGAAGAAGGATGTTGAGATGGACCGACTTCTCAGCCAGATCGAAGGCTACCTCAAGTAAGATGTCTGCCCTGTTTTCCTAATTATCAGCCTCAACTCTCATCTCAGCTATTTACATTCTTGGTACTTGGTCAGTGCTTATTCTGCTCTTCAAAATAAGTCCAAGTGTTTCATTTCTAGGGGACGAGTAAAGACGCACGTCTCCATGCTGCAGGTGTGGACAGCAGAGAAGCCCCACCCACAGGAGGAGGTGAGAAACAGATGGAAGAACCACATCTCTGTTTTTATTGTCTATAAAATAACTTTTGTAAATAACATGTCCATGAAATTGGTGAAGCAAGGTCCTTAGATAGTTTCAGTGTCAGTTATTATCTCTTCTGTGAAGTTGTTTTAAAAAAAATGTACAAATGAGAAGAATCAAAGAGAGAAAAGATGTTTACCCAACTGAATGTTTTCTACTTATTCTTATTGAAGCATTGAGTCTTTGTCAGTAAGATTCTGTCTGTGTGTCTCTCTTCTAACTGTTGCTGTTTAAAATTCTCCCTCAGTACCTGGACTGTCTTTGGGCCCAGATTCAAAAGCTAAAGAAAGACCGCTGGCAGGAACGTCACATCCTGCGTCCGTACATCGCCTTTGACAGTGTTCTCTGTGAGGCTCTGCAACACAACCTGCCCCCCTTCACCCCACCGGGCCACATGCCCGATGCCCAGTACCCCATGCCACGAGTCGTCTTCCGCATGTTCGACTACACAGATGCCCCTGAGGTGCTTAACAGCCAGGCTTTAAAAAACACATCAATGTGTTACTAGTTTATCCTTTGTTGTTGTATAATCTAATGTGACAAGTTTAAGGGGTTAAATCAATGTTAGAGCCTGTGTTGATATTGAATACCAGTGAATGCTGTGTTGTTGTGCTGTTCATAAACTCTTGCCCTTTTTGTCCTCAGGGTCCTGTGATGCCCGGCAGCCACTCTGTGGAGAGATATGTCATAGAAGAAAACCTGCACTGTATCATCAAGACTCACTGGAAAGAGAGGAAAACATGGTAGGAAACAAACAAACGGCGTCATGGTTCAGATTTGTCCAGTCCTAACCATTGAACTCAAGTTCAAATGTTTCTTTTCACTTTCTGATTTATATACACATTTGTTTGCCTTTCAGTGCTGCTCAGTTACTCAGCTATCCAGGGAAAAATAAGATTCCGCTCAACTACCACATCGTGGAGGTTTGGAAGCTTTTGACAAACCACTGACTTTAAAAAGATTGATGACATGCGGCTCCTCAAAAATGAAGCCAAAATATGTAGCAAAGTAAGATGATTTAAAAAAAAAAAAAAGTTTCAGTCAGTTTAAAAGTTCTTATCACATTGGTGTTTGTTCAAGTGTAAATTTTACTGATAATTTGGGGTTCAAATTGTTATTTGAGGCTAAGAAACAGGGTTGAAACATGATTGACAGCTAAGCCTAACACGCAGTTGAGTCGGTCAACTACGCGGGCAAAACCTCGATACCTCACCTCCATCCGTCGATCGCTGCTGCACGAACTCTGGCTCAAAATCACGTCCCCATCACCAGACAGCAGCACCTGTTTTGGGCGTTTTGGCTTCATTTTTGGACAGTGGGAGAAAGTGGAGACATGTCGTCAGTCTTTATTAACAGTCATTGCAACAAACTTTATAAATGGGAATTATTAAATAAAAATCAAAGACTTATTTGAAATATTTATCTACAATGCTTTTCTTTTTTGTCAGGTGATCTTTGGAGAACTTTTCCAGCTGCCTACCCCGCCTCACATCGACGTCATGTACACCACACTGCTTATTGAACTCTGCAAACTGCAGCCGGGATCTTTGCCACAAGTTGTATCCTTTGTTGTTTGTGTAGCTGCAGTTTCGTGTCAATATGACCTTCTTAAAATGACCATGAAATAGTTAAACTTTTATTACGTTCATCATCAAATCAGATATTATCAGTCATTTAGACATGAGATCTGTGAAACACCTTATTTCCATGAGACAATTTTGTCTCAGTAAAATTATATAGAGAGACAACCTATTTAAATATCATAAAACTTAACAAACATGTGACAGATTGGAGTTTAAGTATTTGCAGAGTGTTTAAACATTAAAAACAAACTTTAAATGAGTGTTCACCTTAACACCTGGCTGTCAGCTGGCCCAAGCCACAGAGATGCTGTACATGAGACTGGACACCATGAACACAACCTGCATAGACAGGTAATTTACCTGCGTGTTGGATGAGTGGGGGAAAAAAACTTGATTGAAGTCATTCTTGCTTGCAGTCAACAGTCATCTCGTTTCTTCATTTCTTTCTTATTTCCAGACTAATCAACTGGTTTTCTCACCATTTGAGCAACTTCCAGTTTCGATGGAGCTGGGACGACTGGTGAGTGATTGTGTGAAGGACCGAGAGAGCTTTTTGTAGCAGCAAGTTCATGTTTTAATCAGTGATGGTCGTGTGTCGTCTGTAAAGGTCCGACTGCTTGACGGTGGATTTGGAGAAACCGAAGCCCAAGTTTGTCAAAGAGGTTCTGGAGAAGTGCATGAGGTATTAAAGCATTATTCTCAAAAGGCACGATTCAGCTGTAAATCCTCCCGCTCTCTTATTAAAAGGTTAAAGTGAGGTCAGCGGCAGTGTTACTGAGGCGATATGGCCGTGCAGATCAGGGTTGAAGGTGCTCTCTGAATGGCTTACTTTTGCTTTTTGCGAGTTTTGTGTACTGCAGCTGCCCTCACAAAGTACATACTGTTTCATGCAGTATGCGTACAATTGGGGCATACTGCTCCGTCATGATAGTGCACCTTGAACTTGGACTCTGATGCTCCTATATTTGTTACAGCCTTAGCATGAAATTTTGGAGTACAAAGAAAAAGTATGCAAGTCTCAAGCAATGTTTGTTCAAATGCAAGTGGGCATTTGCACATTTATCCACTTTATCCACCCCTATTTACTTTTTCCAGTCTGTCCTGCTGTTTTCTGTAATTTGTGAAGTTTCAATACATTTCTCCTTGAAGAAGTCAAATATAATTTATGTTTTTTCCACTATTTCTGCTCAAAATTTCCTTTTTTTACAATCTGAAGAGTATCCCTTTGTAGTAAAGTCATCTTTTTTTCCTTGCAGACTTTCGTACCATCAGCGGATAGTAGACATCGTTCCTCCAACCTTCTCAGCGCTCATCCCAGCTGAACCCAACTTTATCTACAAATACCTAGACGAAAGCGCTTGTAAGCACGCTAATAATGTTTCCTCAGATTTCTCTTCTTTCCGTCAGTCTCGGATGGTTTCACAGATTTCTTTGGAACTTTTTTTATGAACTCTGACATGAATTCCCAACACCCTCTGCCTCTGTGCTGTCTTGCAGCTTCGTTACCAGGTTACGCCATGTCTATCACTGTAGGAAACGCCATTAAGAACCGAGCGTCCAACGAAGAGATCCTAACCATCCTCAAAGACGTGCCCAACCCCAACCAAGAAGACGATGATGGTTAGTTCTGAGTTTATTTGCTTCATTTTGATTTCTTTATCGTTTCCTGTTGTCTGATTTTTTTTTGGATGTAAGTATCACTTATTCTTGCAGACATGTACGCTGCCACACCTTTGACTTTTTACAGTCTAACAAAAGGAGCCGTTGCTTCATTATTGGCCCTATTTCACTGACAAAATACAAAAATCTACTTGATCATTATCTATTAAAGAAGATAAACAATCAAGAACAAGGAGCAAAAAGTAATGATGTTAGTTTTTCGTTTGGCTGAGAGACTCAGTTTCCCTTAAATGTGTTTTGATAAATGTGTTGAAGGCATTTGCTGTCTTTGTTTCATGGGGGGGGGGGTCAAACAGTCTGTCAGTTCTGCTTTTGAATGAGAATGACATTGGATTTTATCACCCTTTTTTTTCAACATTTACACATTTATCATTTCAACCTGTTGGGTAAAATAGATTTTTAACTCTGATTATTTTGTTGTATTTCTCTCCTTTTCGTTCCTGTTTGTCTTTCTAGACGAGGGAGAGAGTTTCAACCCTCTGAGGGTCGACGTGTTCCTGCAGACTTTGCTCCATCTGGCTGCCAAATCCTTCAGCCACTCTTTCAGCGCCCTTGGCAAGTAAGTTCACCCGCCATGCTTTGTCTTCTTCTTGTTTTAATTTTTAATCTGGTCTGCACCAAAACAAACCTAAATTTTCCATTGATAAGTGGAAGGTTGTAAAGATCCTTGAATCACAAAGTGCGATTTTCCATCCTGTAGTGACTTACAGTCACAGAGCTTCACTCTGCAGAATAAGCCTCTTTTCGGACACTGAGCTTAAGGCTGCATGAGTGAAACATTCCCTTCAGAGAAAAAAGAATGTAAAGGTTAAATATTTAAAGATGATTAAATATTAATAATGATAAAAATTTACATATTTATGTTGTGGTTTTATGGCAGTCCATACATTTCGAAAGATGTGCACATATGCAAATGTTCAGTTCATGTTCAAGTTTAATAAGTACTCGAGATTAATCAAAAGCCATTTCCACTCTAAAAACATTATGCAGCTTAATTAGATGTACAGTATTTCGCACTAAATTAAATTAAAAGAAAACTCCAACAGGATTTTCCATGGCAGCTGTACACCACCCACGAGGGTAAACACAGTCAAGTTTTTAATTGAATGAATCCACTCCAGCTGTCGCACCTTCATGTGATTCCTCCAGGTTCCATGAGATCTTGAAGAACCTGACAGAGAGTGACGAGGGCAAACTGCACATCCTTAAGGTTGTTTACGAGGCGTGGAGGAATCACCCGCAGGTACAAACAAACCCGACAAAAATCTTCAAATTAGATCAGATTTTTGAAAAAATGTCTTTCAGTGATAGATGCAAAATGGACTCTAACATGTACAAAGTGCAATTTAATTGTGGTTCAAATGAAATTGTCTTCGATGCTTTATAGATGATCGCAGTGTTGGTGGACAAAATGATTCGGACACAGATCGTGGACTGTGCTGCTGTTGCTAACTGGCTCTTCTCTCAGGACATGGCTCACGAGTTCACCAGGTGGGATGCGAGACTTTATTTTACACGTGGGGGTGCTCCACATGAGGACCATGAAGTTCAAGTTTTCAAAACAAGTGGTTAAAAAAAACATTTATCTTCATCCAGACTTTTCATTTGGGAGATTCTGCACTCGACCATCAGAAAGATGGACAAACACGTCCAGAAGATCCAGCAGGAGTTGGAGGAGGCCAAGGACAAACTGGAGAAACAGCAGCATAAAAGGGTAACTTCATCCTTCACAGTGTGTCCGCCATGGTCATATTAACTGAGAAATGATGAGCATTAAATGAGCCCAGTTGGTTACTGTATGCGTGTCTGTTTGCTGTTAGAGGGACAGCGGTGACGATGAAGACATGGACAAGGCCAGCGAGGATGAGGAGGGTCAGCTGGAGGAGCAGATTGAGAGGCTACAGGAGAAGGTGGAGTCTGCGCAGAGCGAACAGAAGAACCTCTTCCTCGTCATCTTCCAGGTACTCAGCCTGTCAGTCTAAGATGAATTTCAATACGACTGCTGCTGTAATCAGTATTCAGCTTTAGTGCTATTGTCCGTTGTTATTTTCAACACGTTGGGTTGACCCAGGGCTGCGAGACTCAGTTTGCAATGCAAACTGTGTCAGTCTCAGCTATGCAAACACTCCTAACACTCCTTCAAAAGGCTCCTTTTATTCCCTGTGTATAGTAATCATGTATAAACAGTACTTGTTGGGTCGCCAAGGTTGTTATTGGATTTGTCGGAAAATTCCTTTCATTTAATATTGAGCAGTTTTCAAGTAAGGGGGGTTTTTGATCTGCTATCTCTATCTCCTGAAATTCCTCACAGAACACAGTGCTGACCACGTAAACCTCTGTTGTACAGTGGGAGACGGATTTGACGTTGGTTGTCAACCATCGTGATTGGTTGCCGCCTTCGTTCGCAGTGCGAAACCTTGGAAAAATTGACCTTGATCCAAAAAAATAGAAGGGTCACTATTGCACAGCGTGTGAAAATACTCATACCTAATCAGAAGTTCCAGAAATGTTGTTGACGTGCGAAGTAATCGCACGAGAAAAGCGCATCTGGTGTGTAAAGGCCTTTACTTGTAAGAACCCTGAAATGTGCAGCTTTAACGTATATTTGTTTGACGACTTTAAATATTGTGGGGTGGGGGTTTCTGCAGCGTTTCATCATGTTGTTGACGGAGCATCTGGTTCGCTGTGAGACGGGCAGCGTTGACATCAGCACGCCCTGGTATAAAAACTGCATTGAGCGGCTTCAGCAGATCTTCCTTATGGTAAAACGTTCACACACACACACACACACACACACACACGTGCGCACTGCAGTTCTGCAGTTCTGCTTTGATGTGTGTGTGTCCTCTCGGTGACCTGATATCTCTCCTCATTCTGCAGCATCATGTGACCATCCAGCAGTACATGGGAACCCTGGAGAACCTGCTGTTCACCGCAGAGCTCGACCACCACATCCTGGCCGTCTACCAGCAGTTCTGTGCCCTCCAGCTCTGAGACCCAACACTGACGCGCACAAGTGGAAGAAATGAAATGTGTACTTGTGTTCTCACAGTACCTGTGCTAAACCGACACATTAGAAACTACCAGCTCTTGCATCAAGAATCTCCTCATCACACTTTTTTAAATTTCCTTCTGTTTTGTGTTTGGTGCCATTCAAAGTGTTTGTTTTTGTGCGGCCACAGCCGAGGACGTTTCTTAAAATAGGAAATCAAACAAATCCTGTCATTCATTTGCTACAATGTTTTTTGTTTTTTGTTTTTTTTTTTTGGCTTGTATCCAGTTATGTTCATTTTTACATCCTGCTCGTATTCTTATGAATGGCTCTTTTTAAAACTGTGCGAACTGTCTGAGTACAGACGGCGTTGTAGAAATGATCGTGCAGAGGAGATTTCAGGTCGGCTCGGACTAATTCTGAATCTAGAGAGCGCTCTACTTTTTTATATTTGTTTTATGTGGCATTGGGAAAGAATTAAACTCTGCAGAGTCTTTATCCGCCTGCTTGTCTGTGTCGTGCTTTTTTCTTAAACATCTTCACCTCTGGTTTATTTTGCTCTGATGGGGGCGAATCATCTGATAATATCATATAATCGTATTTAATCTCTTCATTATGGGAAATGAATGCATGAGAATTTGTACAGATACGACAGGTTCATAGATACGAAGACCAGGCTTCATTATTCATGAAGTCAGTACATTGTTAAAGAACTTGGCTTTGAGCTACGGATGGAGTGGTGTGGTTGGTTTATATTAGGTTGCTGTTCTATATTATTTAATCTTTAATAGAGCAAAAACAATCTCATATTTCCTTTAAATTAATCAGTCTAAATTTTAGCTTCTGGTTTCCTATTTTGAATTTTGAAGCTTTAACTAGCAAATGCTCTGTTGTTTTTACTTCAAAACTGGGAGAACAATAATTGAAATTACAAATGATAGTTTTTCTTTGTTGATCAGTTCATATTGGACTTTACATAACAGTAACATTAATGAAGTTTCTGGTCAGTTTGCTTGAGTTTCTACCTAGAAACAGCTGGTTTTAGTGTCATTTAGTGTGATTTTCTTTATGCAAATTTTATTTAATATTGCTCCAAATATACATGCTAGTTATTCCTCCTGAAAAGGCACAGCTGCAGAGATTTCTCCAGTTTTAGGTGTTAAAAAGTAGAGAAATGACTTAAAACATTAATGGTGGCTCTGTTCTGTTAAACCGTCATATTAATGCTTAAGAGCTGCTGACACTTGAAAGTTGAGTTTCAGTGGAGAGTTTTGGTTTCTCCTGATGCAAGAATCAGACTCAGAACTGAACACTGGAGGTAACATTTTATTAACATTTTAAATACAGAAATCTTTAGAAAAACTTTCACCGTAGCCGTCTTTGCTAGAGCTGCAATGATTAATCGAGTAATGGATCAATAGAACATTAATCACCAACTATTTTGATAATCATTTAAGTGTTTCAGCCATTTTCAAACAAAAAAAAGTGAAAAGAGCTGGTTTTGCCTCAAATGGGAGGATTTGCTGCTTTTCTGTGTCATTTATGAGAATAAAATTTAAGTATTTGTGTTTTGGGCTGTTTGGATAAAAGAAGCAATCTGAAATTGAGATAAGTATTTTTCACACTTCTTTGACATTTAATAATTAAAATAATGATTAGTTGCAGCCCTAGTCTTGGCCTTTGAATACAACTGGAGAACTTGAAACTGAAGTCACACGTATCAGATGTGTTTGTTTTTTTAAGATGATCAAACCTAAAACACCTGAGCTGAAGTCAGACACGTCCTTTATCATTAGTTGGCATCATTATTGATTTTGACCAGTGGAAGAAATTTAAAAAATATAATTAGAATATAAACACAACCTCAAAGATCGACTAATGTTGCACAAATGTGTCACTCCTGCCATCTACAGAATCTTGATCTGTATCAGAGGCACCACAGTTTATGTTGACAGTTTAAAAAAAGTACTAAAGAATTGATTCTCTTCATTGCACAATGTCCACTCAAGTGTCTGTCATCCAGACGTGCTGTGCAACATCTGCAGTTGTTAAGAAGAAAACTTTTTACCAATTCAAGGCATCAACAATTAGTTACAAGCTGTTATATCTCCCCAACAACATTAACACACTTCTATAATTAACATACATGATTATTAGTACAACAATTTTATTGGCACGGTTGTTACCAGACCGTAAACAGTAAGTTTCATTTTAAGGTAGTCGGGTCTTAGAATTTAGAGTTTTCAGCAAAATACCTGTTAAATATTAATACATTTTATCTGTATTGTGTCATTTAATATCATACGATAGAACTTAATAATCATTTTAGGCCATAAAAAAATAATCATGACGAACATTCTCAAAGCTAGCTAGTTCACCACAAAAGGTGATTAAGCTCACTGTTTTCTACTTTAGCAGTTTCCTGTTTTTGATGTATCGGTGAACATCTTTTGTGTTTGTGTTTGTTTTCCCACATGAATGAGGAGGAAATTAAATTCAGTCAGAGAATGAAAAATGCTAAACTACATCTGCTAAAAGGTGATCAGTCTAACGAAGCAGAAGTAACTGCCATCCTTGGACAGTTTTTGTTTTATCTTTGGACCATGCCAATGATATATGTCTTTCAGTGTACCAGTGTAAAAATGAAGCATTTTTTACATTAAATGGCAGCATTAAATCATACCTCTGCCTCAGTCTAAACACTTGAAACCATCTTTTCTTAACTTTACCTTCTCTGTACCTACATCTGTCTGTTGTAGATCAGAATGCATCAAGTTATCTCAAACAGCTGCAGTGAAGTCTCATGGCGCAAATGTTTCAGTGATCTGAAACATCAACAGTAAACATCAGGTCTGTTTTCAGCCCCTGAGAGTCAAAACAATCGACACTTTGTCTGTGCACAGTGGAAGCAAATAGACAAGACTTCTGTGTGTTGAGCCGTCCAACAGTTTCTGATTTTGTTTTGGTGACGGCAACACAACACAGACATAAGGAGGTACTGTGTCAGTTGGCTAAAGGAATGTAGAAAACTTTGTCTGTTTTTGGGCTTAATTTGCTCCAACGTTAACTTCATGTACGTTTTGTTAAAAACTGACTTGTCTTAAAAACAAGTGAGAACGCAAAGATTCTTGAAATGCACAAGATTACTGTAGGAGTGTTAAGTGCTCAGAGGTCTACCTGCATAACTACAAAGAAGAGCAAATTTCCTCCCTACAAACTACAGTTTGTGTTTACTTAGTAAAATATTTCATTTACATTTTTGTTTTAATTAAGGATATCATTCTGCCTGTAAATAGCAACACAATTTATGTACAATCTGCACCTGCGCCTCAAAAGAATCAAGGACAAAACAAATTTACCCATGAGGTCACCAACACAAACTGCAGGTGCGACTCTACCCATAAGTCCCTCGGTCCGTCTCATGTTATGAGCGTCTCAGCAGGTTCACGTCTCCACAGTCGGAGCGTGCTCAGTGGTCATCGAGCCGTAGCTTTGTTTGGTCCCGTTAGTCGCTTGTTCCTCGGCCTCCAGTCGTCTGTACCGTGTGTGGAAGAAGATCACGAAGCAGCACGAGAAGAAAGTAAACACTCCCGCCATCACCAGCATCGGCACTAAGGGAGAGAAACATCCACAATAGACAAAACGGCTTCAGTTCTCATTGACTCAGCATCCATAATGTGTGAAGTTTACATGTTGAAGGTTTTATGTGATGTTTTATTTTTAAACCACTGGTTATTTAGATACTTTATTCTTTATGTATACAAGAAAAAATTAGATTTGTCTTTTCGGAAATCCTTCCTTGTTTCATACACACACACAGTCCCCACATAATATTTCATGTTGCACAAAGATTCTAATCCTATTATGGTTCTGAATGATTTTTCAAAGTACATGAAAACATGATAGGTGACAAAATGTAACAAAATAAATTGCAAAGATGAAGTCTGTTTTAGACATCTGAACGTAAAAATGTTGCATACTTTAACTTTGCAGCCTGAAAACTTTGAGTGAAGGTTAGTAAACTGAGCACATTACAGCTCCTGATCAGTGAGTCATGTTCGTTTTTCACTCAGGCCGCCTTTGTTAAGACTCTCATGGAGGTGTGACATCATGTGACCTACCCCTCCAGCTCAGGACTGTGTCCCCGCAGGTGGACAGAGGAGAGTCTGCGAGCGGTTTGGTCAAAGCCTGCAGGACGATTATGTAGAGAGCAGACTGAACCTGCCTGGAAAAGATCCCAAGAAAACACACGTTAGGGACCAGGATGGAGTCCAGGAACTGATCAGTGTTTTAAATATTGAACTAATTCAGGTTTAAAATCTGGCAGGAAATGTGATTTCTCAACACTATCTGCAGCACAAACAGTGAAAAAAATGAAATTGTGTAAAACATTTGCCCAGTACGATAGTATATATCATACTGCATTCGGTGAGTTTTATGTTGTGATCAGACTTTGGTACCCTGATACGAAGATGAGTCCGGCTGATGTTGCTTCACCAACAGGATACGAACACTCCACAGAAAGCTCCATGGCCACCGGGTAAATGGAGAAACCGAAGAAGCCAAACAGAGAGCAGATGGCGGCAATGGCAGCTTTCTGCAGCGGCATCAGAGACACCTGAGAGGAGGAACCAATAGCAGAAAAGCTCTAGTTTTAGTCAGAGTGATTAGATCATGTCCAGTAGCTGCTACATTTACAGTTGGTTTAAAATGCTGAAAACAACAGAGGAAGAGTCGATCGGTTTACATGAGCAGCAACAGCCACAACAAAGAAACAAAAACTCCTTCATCGACAGAAAATTCCAGATGACCTTCTCACAACTTCTGGAGACATTCATGAGCGACTTAAACACATTTCACCTCCACCACCATATAAATACCTTTGATATTTTTTTCTGTAGCGTGTGCATCCTTGCATGTGAGAACACATCTCATTGCTATCACTCATTACACTTCTTAATATTTCATGGAACCAGTTTCTTCCTCTTTCATAACCTTTTGTTTCCTTTTTTTCAACACCAGAACACTGAAGCAATGCAGTTTTATGCCTGCGAATGCTGAGAACTGTGTCTAGAGAGAATGACAATAAATGCTCCTTTCAGCACTGAACCTTGATTAAGTGGTGGATGATTCAAATATCCATGCAAGTTCTGATAAACTGCCACCTGTACTGTACACATTCAGGGTTACAACCACAATGGCAAAAGTTTTCTTATTTGTGTTGACTGTTAGTGTCAATTTTATTTGTATTTTGCTTTATTTAAACAGCTGCATTCGCTTTACATTTAAATAAAGTAACTGTCAAAACACACCAACGAAGCAGGAGCAGCTACATTAAAAGTGTTTGCACGTCAGACTGTGACTGCTCCTGTTCCACTCGTTTGTTCATCACATCAAGTTCTACCAAACGTCACAAACGTGCCTTTAAATAAATATTATGTAAAGGAGAAAATTGTTGATGTCAGAACTAAAACAGAATCTATGAGTAGATAGCAGTAGATTCTTTTTTAAAGCCTGTTCTTATTGCAATGTGACAAGCGTCTCCAGTTCTCTGTCGAGTATCAAAAGTGAAGCAGAAATCATCCACTCTAAATAAAATACGAACACAAACAGCTTTAAACTCTTTCATAATCTCACCACTGCGAAGGCGATGCACGCAAGAGCCGCAAAGCTAATGTTGATCTTTGTGGCTTCGATGAACTTCTTGGTCTTGTCGACGTACAGACCCAAAGCGCCGGCGCCCACGATGCCGAACACGATGAAGAGAGCGCCACAGATGCCAGCGAAGTCCTGACAAAATCAATCTGAGTGTCAGTATGTAAGAGACCGGAGTTCGTTTCCTTTCTCTTTGCTCCATCAGTTACCAGTACCACTTTAATTAAACAGTAACAAATAATCAACTTATTTATCCATGATCATTCCTCTTAAATGCCTACTTGTTCTTCATTGAAATCAGTTCGGAGGCTTTTTCTCCAGAGTGCTTACATTGGTGTAGCCTTGCACACACAGGATCTGCTCCAGCAGTGTGGAGAAGCAGGTGAAAACAGCCATGCCTGAACCGAAGCACAGCAGCAGGATGAGGTAAGCTTTGTTCTTCAGTAACTGCAGAGGAAACAGACAGAAGGAGCCGTGAGACGAAGCTCATGGGACAATTCACTGCTGGTAAAATAAGTAAGTTAAGTGATCAAAAGGAGACAGTAAGAGTGTGGCAGTATTACAGCGTCACTAATCTGATGTTACATACAAATGTAGTGGATCAAGGCAGGAAAACTACACAAGACGCACTCTTCCCTCCCTCATGACCTCAAGGCAGCTTCAGCACTGTGAGCAAGACACTGAAGCTGCAGCAGAGACAAACAGAGGAGACTGTGGAGCTTCTGGTTGTGAATGTCGCTGTAAAAGAGCAAGCAGCCCTCTCAGTTTATAGTTATGTTGCTGAAATTATGACAAGGATGTTTGTGTTTCATCACCCCGATAAGTCAAATATCTGCTGACATCTCAACTGCAATTTTGCATATGAGTTATGCTAGAGGACAAAAAAAACCTCCACTAAATAACCACATTTAGAAAGTTAAAACCACTGATTTTTGAAGTTTTTTCCTCCAAAAACAACTTACATTTCATTCAGTTAAAGCAGTTTGCTTTTTTTTTTTATGTGTGGATTAACTAATAAAGTCGTTGATTCAGCTCAACCAGTTTTCACATCTGACATCAAATCTAAAGTCCTGCTTTCCCAGAAAACGTGTGAGTGAACGAGGTGCCTCGTGATGGTGGTGATGACTTTGTTCTCGTTTTAATGTTGATGAAGACGCAGAGTGGATGTACTCAGGTTTTATGATGTGACTCGACGTGGGTTGTATTTTATTTGCGATTGTTTGGAGGGTTTAAACATGTTTACATATTCCTAATATCTCTTATGTTCATGTCTGTGTCTGTTTGCTTGCTTGTCTCCTTGCATCTGGCTGCAGACAAAGTTCTCCTTAATGAAAATTATGTGGAAGTTAAAGTCAGAGGTAACTAGGTTACAGAGGGGATGCGGCGCTTCTCTCTGCTACAGCATCACTTTGTGATTTGGACTCGTTAAATAATCTGCCTGTTGCAGATTATTTAAATCTGAGTTTGTGCAGTCTTCCTGTCTGTCTCACCATTCTGATCACATTTAAAGAATCTTTATCCATAAACTGACACCTGCATTACGTTTCTGTCTACCTGCATGTTTTCTGACCGCCGTGTTCTTACCAGTTTGAGTCCTTGTACGAACGGCTCGGAGCTGGATGTCTCAGCGCTGGCTGACGGCGGCGTGGGGGGAGCGCTGCTCCGTATCCCCACTGTTGCTAGGAAACAGATGAAACATGCCGGGACCGCATAGGCAATCAGCTGGAGGGGGGAAAAAACACATGTAATGTGAGGATAAATGGATGTTAGCACCTTAAATCAAAGACAATTTATCATCATTAGCAGGTGAGCTGGCCGGAGCCGCAGACGCAGCAGCTGCTGCAACAGCATGATGCTCTGAGGAAATGCTCTGATTCCAGGCCAGCGGTTAAGGTTTTTTTTTTTTTTAGATTTTTTGACAGTTTTTGCCTTAATTAGAGAACAGTGACAGAAATCATGGGGACGAGAAGGGGGTTCATGCGCCACAAAGGCCCCCAATGAGGTTCAATTTAGGGACATTGTAGTTTTCTGAATGCGCAGCATAAAGCTCAACACTCAGACGTCTACATGGCACAGGCAGGGAATTCTTTTATCTATTTCTAAAGGAGCAAATGAATCCAAAATTAGCCAGTCTTATGCTCCACCAGGCTCAGTCAGCAACTGATCAGAATCATAACAGCGAATCTGAAGCCTGACCAGACTGCTCATTAAGTGGATTTGAAGACTTTTCCTTAGGTCAACTCACCAGAGTTGGAATCTCAGCAGCTTTTTCAACCACCATGGGAGAGATGATGTTAGCCAGGAGGACGCCCAGAGGATTGGCTGAGGAGGAAACAGAGAAGTGCTGTTCAGGGTTATTTTTATGTCTGCCCTGTGTTAACAGTCGATACAGACACACACCACTTTCTGTTCCCTGTTTCAGCCTCCCAGGTTGTCTTGATTTTAAAAGTATCAGTGACAACACGGAGTATTCGAAAACTACATATTCAAGATACTGAATCAAAAATTACTCTTAACTTTAATTATTAATATTATAATTAAAACAAAATTGTTTTACGCTTGATTTTTATCTCAGGACACTGTAAAAGTTTGCTGACATGCAAAACTGTTCAAACATGCATCCTTGCATGATGCGCCGCGTGCTAAAACCGACTTAGTTCCTGCTTAGATTTGTCACACAGAGCACAAAATCTGAGTCAACCTGAGCTGAGGCGCCAGCAATGACACAAATATGATTAAACATCGAAAACTAAATAAATAAATCACATATTTTCAACTTTTTTTTAAAATCAAAGTTAATAGTCTAATAGTGAATTATTGCGCTTTATGCATTCTGAACATTAAGATTCAAGTTTAAAAACTGTGTGTTGTTTTCTTCACAAAAGCTGAAAGATGTAAAAAGTGATAAATTATTTCAAGCACCTTTTTCCTGTGTTTTAACTAATACTTTAACTTTCACGCTGTCACAATCCCACTGGCCAAATGTGTTGTTTTATAAAAGGAAAGAACCTCTGATGATAGACATGCCATAAGAAAGAATAATGACAATAATTTTTGATTTAGTTTTGTTTTCATTCCACCATCTTCAGTTGAGACTTTTTTATTACAAAAGTTTTCGACTAAATAATTGAAATAACTTCAGGATCTTCAAAGAACAGCTTATTACCTGGTAATATGAACGACAGATTAGACAAAATTATCAGCTATGGTCAAAGTTTGCAGCATTTGGTGAACAGCTGGTCAACAGTAATGTTACTTTCACTACTTGGTCGGTTCATCAACGATGTTACTGAAAGGACTCATCAAAAAAGTATCTTGTGGTTTAAAAAACAAAACAAAACGGAATCCTCTCCACATTTAAAAATATTCAGACATCTTGCTCAGGGGTGCACAGCTAAAATATTTGATCAATATTTAACGTTGTTTTGAAAGATGTCTTATACTCTTTAAAAAAAAAAAAAAAAGGTTAATATACAAAGGAGAACCTTTAAAGCTCCATACCAGCGTTACTCCATCAACATCGGCCACATAGGTTACATTAACCTGTTTTCCCAAAACAGCTTTATCTATGAGATATCATGTTTGTCGTGATGTGTGATGTTAGTCAAAAAGATGGTCGGTGTCAAAATCCCCTTTCACGCTAATATTCAAACCAGGAAGGCGGCACTCATAAGGAATTATTTCGCCTGGTGTAATAACTTTTGTCTCAACGGCTCCTGGCTCCTCTCTCTCTCTCTCTCGTGCTCAGCAACTTTTGACCAAAGAAGTTCTCTTTAGAGAGGTGAATCACCTTTACCTAGCAACTTTCACCTTTCCAATAGTGTTTTTATATGCTGCTTCAACATGAATGGCAGTGAGTGGGCTTTAAAAATACAGTCAGAGATCTACTAAAGTATACGCATGGTGGAATTCTAACGACAACATTTACAGAGGATAGGGACGATCTCTGCAAATGGCGAGAAGTCAAAAATAAACTGTATGGTCCTTAAAGACTGTTTGCCTTCATTGGTAAATCCTGTATTGGAGATGTGACAGCTGCTGATTTGGTACCTACAGCTAGAGGTGAGTCATTTTAAAACAAAAGCTGCACAATGAAGCTTAATTTGTGGCCCCTTAATGCTACACAGTCATAGAAAATCATTTAAATTTAGAATTAAATATAACAAAAAAACAGACCCAAATCCACCCAGCTGTCAGTGACAAACCGTTAATAATCACTCACACATAGAGGCGATCATGTTGGCTGTGGCGCGTTGGTGGTCAGGGAACCACAGAGCTGCCAGCTTTGTGGGGGTGAAAATGATGAGCGGCTGAGCCAGAGCACAGAGCGTCTGGCCAAACATCACTGCGAGGTACAGGATTTGAAATTTTCCTGATGGCGTGCCGCAGAAGCGAATCACGGCCCCCAACATGTTCAGCCAGGCTCCCAGAATCAGCTGCAAAGTCAAGATGGCAGGAGGGTGAAAGGTCAGAATGCTGAGACAGATTCAAGCAGCAATCTACTCTCTATCCCGCCAATATCACATGCAGATTATGTTCAACTAATTTCCTGTCAACACAGATCCATCATACAGCATCAAGCACAACTGTTGTAGCCAACAATACAATTTACACCGAGGCCGTTGTGACGCCTCAGCTTTCACAGGGAGCTCTGTACCGTGATTCGTAGCCCGAGCGTGTCCAGCATCCACGTGGTCCCAAAGCTTAGCGGTATGGCCACAACAATGTAGACCAGTGACAACCAGTTGATTTTGTCCAGAGTGACATCCAGATACTGGGCCGCCTGGTCCGCTACGGGTGCGAAGGTCAGCCATAACTGGGAAAACATGAAGAGATGTATTGAAACATGATGTCTGTATCTGCTGAAAATACGTGAGACCTGCTCAAATAATGAGACTACTGGTATTCATTTGTTTAAAAAAAAAAAAAAAAAAAAAAAAAACCATAATATGTAGCCCCTAATCCTTGGCCGATGCA
>JAQLOL010000026.1:25326375-25361315 GCA_029783665.1 Naso thynnoides
TTTTTTTCATTTTTTTAAAAAAAAAAAAAAAAAAAAAAAAAAAACATAATATGTAGCCCCTAATCCCTGGCCTATGCATGGCCAAAAAAATCAAGTTTCTCCTGCAGTAACGCCCGTATAAAAACCAGGAGCGGCGTTACTGCCCCTAACGCTCTGCTAATATTTTTAGCCAGGAGCACCAGTGGGAAAAAGTCAGTCTGGAGCCCTTCCTAACTGTGTGTCTAACCTTTGTTTGCACCTGCATGCATTATTATTTTGGTTACGAGGACGCACTGCTACCAGCAACGTGTCATTTTATCCCTCTGCACTGCTGCCAGAGAGATAAAATGACCCATCACGGGCAGCGGTGCGTCCTTAAAACCAAAATGAAGTCTAACTTAAAACGAGAGTTAAGCTGGGGCGTTCCCCCACCGTAGCTCAGCTGTAGAGCAGCTGACCCACATGCAGAGGATGTGGCCTCACTGCAGCGACCCTGGGTTCGATACCACTCTGTGGCCCTCTGCAGCATGTCATTCCCCACCCACCCCCATTTCCTGTCCAATCCCTCAGCTGTCCTATCAATAACACAGCCACAAAAAGCCCCCAAAAACGCCGACATTAGTTAAATATTTCCTGCTTTACAGTGAACTCTTTGATAAGCTCAGACACATTCACACCGAACGAGGAACTCTGTACTCTTTCTATTGAGCTGTTAGAGCCTAAAGAAAACCTTGGCATCCTTCAAATTACAGCCATGATCAGATTTTTCCAAGTAATCTGACTTGATTTGTGCATGTAAAAGTGAAACAACACTACAATAATGCATCTTGAAACCGGGTCAAACACTGAAATGTGACTGGAGATTAACCCGGTATTTAAAAAGAGGAAAGGCATTCTCTGGCAAATATTTGCTTAGCACACATATACTACATGTAAGCCAAGCAGAGAGGGAACAAGAATGTGCGGCAAATTTTCGTCTTATCACAAATCAACCATGCAATAAAATACAGTCATAATCATATGCACATAAAATGTGCAAAACTGTTAGTGTCAACAATTATTTAATCAGCCTTTATTTGCATAGCACCTCTCAAACTGATAAAATGGGATTCAAAGTGCTTTACGAGTGACTGATAAAATGCAGGATGCCAAATTATTGAGATCAAGTGTTGCTGAGGATCAGTACGATATGGCAAAGCATTATATTGTGATTTTGGTATGTGTTGATGTTTTCTTACATCCCTAAATAACACTGGAAGGAAAAAATACACTCTTCAGTTTGAGACACCTAAAGGTGAATAACTGATACCAAAAAAAGTTCGAAGAGTTGAAAAAAGTTGAAATATTGCTTTAATCAATTTACGAGGCAACAATCAGCGGCACACCACAGGTGTCGGACAGGCTGATGCCTAACTGGCTCGTCGGCTGTTGTTTGCCACATCATGAATGACTCTCTGCAGCTGAGCGTCCTTTGTGAGCGAGACCACCAGCTCCGTGAAAACAATGGGTCCCATAGAGAGGACGGGTCCCATGGGGGCTGGGAAAAGGTGAGGGAGGGGCTCACGCTGGAGGACTGAGACGGGCACACTTGCCTCCAGGCACACTCGGCTTTACAATGACAGCATCCCCGGGGAATTATATCAAGTTCCACCGAACACAAAAGGGCGCCACATGTCATCCGTTCACCGCCACATCTGCTGTGTTAGCTAAACGAGGGTCAAAGAATTTCAGATAACTAGGAAAAGGAAAACAAGCTGGCACTTACAGGAAGTACTTACGCTTACAGCTACAACTTTACTACATGTAAAGTGTGGCAACAAAGGTTGGTGCATAAAGACAAAAAGGTTGAACTCTGATGAAGACAGATATCATGTTTATCACTCTGATACATAATCTAATGGGAGATTATCAAATGGAATTAACAGGTTTGACTGCAAACGGGTGTGTGTGTGTGTGTGTGGAGTTTTTAATTTGTATTAATTTATTTTGGCAAACTGGCAACATTCCAGGAATGCTGAATGACTTAAAAGCAGTTCATGCTCACAATGTGCCCGAGCCTGTTCAGAGAAATGTAACTGGATTACTTTGATGCAGAAGAATCCTTATAAAGTTGTAAATTCTCAGGCAAGTTCTGAACAGTGGGGCGTTAGTGATTTCCAAGCAGACTGAGAAATGAACTCATGTCTCCGTGTTTTTCAGGTTCTTTTTCTATTTTGAATTATGAATTTGTATTTATTTTGTGCTTCAACAGGAACTACCAGGCAGACGTCACACCAAGCGTCAGAGTCTGCTAATGTGCAGTGTGAGTTTGGCATTGAAAAGTCATTCACTATTTTGATTCATTATGAGAATATTGATTTAACTATTTACTGTTTGTTTTCATTGTGACTTGTTACCAAGTACATTTAAGAAGAACTTCTTTTCAACGATATTTCTATTTTCCTCTCTATTATATATTACCTAATACGTCTACTTCCCAACATTTTTTATTTAATATGATTAGTAACTGATTACTTTTCAGATTCAAATGAATAAAAAATGCAAATCAACAAATTAATCGTGTTTTATTTGATGATTAAACTAAAATTATCTCCACCTCTACAGCTTCACATTACAGTGGTAGCCTAATATTTATTCAGCTGAGGTATTTTCTACAATAAATACTTTTTGAAATGGGAGGTTGGTTTATATTTACTTGTCAGTAAAAGGGACAAGCAAATGTCACGTGACTGCTTATCAAACCAGGAAACACACCTGAGGGGCACACCTGTCAGGTAACCGTCACGTTACGTCACGTTGGTGGACTCACCGTGGCGTTGGAGCAGTTTAACAGACACAGCACCAGCAGAACGAACCACCGCCTCTTGTAAGCTCGGAACAGCAGCAGTTTCCTCAGCTCTGGGTTCGGTTTCCTCGGAACATCGGAGGAAACGGCGTGAACCTCGGAGAAGCCTCCGCCATCATCATCCTCCATTAGTGTTCGCGGCGTTTACGAGTTTACCGGCGAAGCGGGGTTCACGTTAAGCGTCGTTAAGTCAGCTGACACTGTACAAAAATTCGAGGCATCGCAAAGTTTATGTTCAAGGCCACTTGATCGATAGAATCATTTCAAAATGCTGTAGCCTACGTCCTTCGAAACAGCAGCTGGAAATCCATGTTGTTGTTGCTGTAGTGGCTGTAAAAGCGTTGAAACTCGGAGATGAATGCCAAGGCGGGTTGGAGGCCGGAAAAGCGTGACCGGTTAGTCTGCAAACATCTCTCCGTGATTCGGCTCAGCCACCGGGAGTGTATTGTACTGTACCAAAGATCCCTAATGAGGAGGATGAACCACTCGGTGGTTGAAACAAAGATCCTCTGTAACGTTACACTGCGTGCAGGTTTACCAGTCGAGCCCCTCAATACTGACCAGATGGACTACAAAATAATAATAATAATAATAATAATAATAATAACAACTTTATTACAGTACCCTTTATACACAGACAGCAGCTCAAAGTGTTTAACGGTTGAATATTGGTTTACATAAGAAAAACAAACAAACATAAAAACAAGATTAGAATTTAAGTACAGTAATATGGTGATAATAGGAATAAAAACATTAAAAGGTGTAACCTAATAATAAAGCAGTAATTACAAAATAAAATAAAATATCCCCCAAAAGTTTCGTTTTGTCAAACTTTTTCTAAGTGTATTAAAACTTTCTTGTGTTCAGACTAATAGAAAAGTTTGTACCTCGACATGTTTTAACTGCTGACTTCCTGTAGTCTTCCTTGGAATAAAATAATGTGGAAAATAATAATAAAATATCATGAATGACACAATATGTGGTCCTGTGCAAGAATCTAACTGACATGATACTACCAACAAAAAGGTACAATAAATATTGTTGTCAATATGCCATTTATTGTCAATTTATTGTCAATTTATTGTCAATAAATAATTTATTGTCAATAAATAATGAATGCAAGTCACCTGCTTATTCATCAGGGTCTTTGACCAGTGTATGTTTCACAACACCTAAAAGTGCATCAGTGATTTGTATAATTGATAATTAGTCAATGAGAGCTCTAATGTGCTCACCTGGGGGGTAATTATAAAAGACAGGAAGGTCTGTACAGATAATCACTCACTCTGATTTCAATGATTTATTAAGCTGCAGGCAGTTTGTGCAGTTGCTTTTGTTTCATAGACAAACTGCAAACAGTGATGCAACCATGCACCCGTATTATTTTGTGTACTGACAGAAAGAAGTAATCAGACCCTTTCAGTACTGAAGTAATACTAAACTACAGTTTACAGGCACTAAGTGCTATCAGAATAAAATACAGAAAATATTAAAGGTACCATTATATGTGATATATATATATATATATATATATATATATATATATATATAACTGCTACATTATATTACTGCTTATTATTATATATATTACTGCTGCATTAATGTGCTTGTCACATTTGTGCCATAGATGTTCAAGGTTGTGCTTATTTTATCCATTTTATATTCTATAGGCCTCTTGTGAGTAGTTTAATCTGCAGCAATGAATCATATTCTATAAGACCATCATGTTATTAGTGTCACTGTCCAGTAAGAAGCAAAGTCTCATTTAATGAGCTTAAAGAAACAGGCCTGCAGCTTTGAGACAATATATTTTACAGCTAATCCAAGAGAGAAAAAACTGGAGAGTTTTCTCAACTCACAAAGAAAGCCTTAATCCTTCACTCGATCACAAACATTCAAATTCAAATGACCAAAATTAGAGATACATGGTAATGATTGGAAGTGGAATCTGAAAACCGAAGCAGTCAGACAAATGTAATGTAGTTTTAAAAAACTACAACATTTGCCTCTGACGTGTAGCGGAATAGGCGTAGAAACTCAAATGAAGCATCTCGCATTTGTAAAACACTTGAGAAAATGTCTTTAGTTTTATCCCAACATTGTGAATTAAAGACTAAAAAAATGTAACCAAGTTTTTGGCTACACTGTTGAGCTTTATCAGGAATGTCCCTCCACAGTTCTGCAGTCACTCCGGTACAGACTTACTGTTTGCAACTTTAATTGTTTTTTTTTAAAGATACAGCTAAGAAATTTATCAACAGAAAGACCTTCAGTTGAGTGAAACATATTCAATTAATAAAGGAAAAGTAGGAATCAATATGTATGCCTAATCAATTTCCCTCACATATCCTATGGCAGATACATTCAGCTACTTCCTTCGGCACATCTTGGCCATCTTGTCGTGACCTCCTGTTTAGTTCGGACTACCAGGATCATCATAACAAACTGCACCGAGGTCACAGTTATGAAAGTGATGGTTGCTTTTTGTGTTGTTATTTCAAATCAAGAGCCACAGTGAAATAAAATGAAGCAAGACAGCACATCCCAAAGCGAGCGACTCAGGGATCATAAATCACTGTCAGTAACAACTTTGCTCTTTTGACAAATGACACCTGCTGTTGCACTGATGTAGGTCCGACGCCAATGTGAACATGCCTCAGAGTGCTGCCCCATCATTTATCTTAAGTCTGGATATTTATTCAATTTCCCAGGTGGGTTTTATAATCTGAGTGGAGTGGTTACTAAAAGTATTTTAATTGAAACAAATGTCTAACTTCCTAACTCTTACATCCAGAGACGGAAAATGATGAAGTACAAATATGTTGTCTCTGTGCTTAAGGAGATTTTTCAGCTATCTGTGCTTTACTCGAGTGTTTCTCTTACTGAAAACCTTTTTCTTCTACTCCCTACATTTGAACACAAATATCTGAACTTTCTACTTACATTTTCATAAAGGGCTGGTTACTTAAGTTTGCTATTTTTGCCCTTTTGGCTGTGCTCAGGACGCCTTAACAACCCAAAATGTTGCTATTTGACATTCTGGGAATGAGACTCAACAGTTAACTCATTTTCTGGTGCGTTTAGGAACAGCTCGGACAAATCCTACTGATTACACCTTGAAGTTTAAGAGCGTTTGCACTATATTAAAATGGCATGAGGTTTAGCTTTGTTCAGAAATGACCGGTAGAAATGTCCTTCAGAGACTTTTTACCGGTCATTTCTGTGAGTACATTTCAGAACATGTATTTTATTTTACTTAAGTAAAGGAGTGGTGTCAATACTTCTACTTTTATCAGAGTCCTTTTTTTACACAAGTATCTGTGCTGTACTACTCAAGTGAAGAATGTGTGTACTTTTACCACCTTTGCTTAAATCTAATAGGCCTCAAAGTGAATGTGTTGATTTTTAGTCCCATACAGTCAATCAAAGAAAAACTGCTGAACATGTTGACCTCCGACACTGAGTAACACACAGGATATAGTGTGTGTTGAGGTGGTGGTGCGTTCTTCTTCTCTGCCAATGGTAATTTTATTTCCTAAGGTATTTTAAACCTTGTGACAGTTTTTTTTTCCCTTTTTGTTTTTGTTTTTTTCACTTTAACTCTTTGCTTGTTTGCCAGTTTGCATGTAAAAATAATTCATCAGCGCGCTGTCCCCTCCTGGTGATTTTTCAGAGTGAGACATCTTCCTTTCTTTAACTTCTGTGGCTGCACTGAGCAGAACAACACACAACAACACACTCCTCCCTCTCTTTAACCCTTTGTTGTGACTGTGTGCCACCCACTTTTCTGTGTGACGTTGCTTTCCATTAAAAACTCATTTGAAAGTGAAACAATATTTAGAAAAATGAGCTTTGATGATTTTTAGTTAAGAGTGTTAATCAGCTGATCCTTTCAGCTGCACTTGTATTAACTTTTGAAAGGTTTAATTAATGATATTAATGATGGCGTAATATTTTACAAGCTCTTTGTATGCAAAACTCTTGAACTGTAAATTAGCTGTATTTTTCAGTAGATGAAGTCAAGTACAAAGTACAGTATTACCCAAATGTAGTGGAGCAGAAGTGGATAATAATGAAACAGGAAGCAGCAAATCTCATCAACATAACTCTCGAGGGAAATATCTTATCTGCCTCAATATATTAAAGCATTCTAATATTTTAAATATAAGGTGAAATGTAGTTTTCCATAAACTATGGTAACAGATTGTCGTTGGAGACGTGTTATCGGCTGTTTTGTTGCCTGATGAAGACCAGAAGTCAGCCTTAAAAAAATACCACTTAACTAGAACTAATTTCTTTCTTTTTCTTGGAAGTGACTCAGACTTCAGTATTTCATTGTAACCACTTCTAAAGGTTTGATTTGAGTGACTACATTCTGCACAGAAACATGATTGGCTGCCGCCTGGTGTTGAATCATCAATGAAAAGGCCACAGTTTAAAACTTCCGAGGCTCAGCAGATGCCGCCTCGTGTTCGTACTCAGAACGGAGAGTTTGGTAAATGTGGCTACTTTTGTTGGACCATCATTATTTCCAGTTCGGAGCGTGCAGTGTGCCAGATTTCATGACAGAAGTTTTTTCCACGTGTTCTTGAGGATCCCAGCGCAGAGCCCAAACTCACACCCACAATCTTAACCCTCTAACCCTTCACCTCACGCAAACCATCCCCATCTTTTCCCAGCCACAGCCATGAACTTCATGCCTAAACGTTACCATCTCAAGGCTTATTGTTAAACAGACTGTGTTGTAATTCTTATGCCAAATATAACATTTCTGGCTTTATTTTGCACAGAGATAAATTGCACCGTTGGTGTTCACGGCCTCATCCATGCTTTTGAAAGCATGAAAGGTAGGTGAAGTTTTGAGATGAGATATTTAGATTTATGAGTTTAAATCAAATATTTAAAGGACAAAGTGGTGATTTTGATCTGATATTGTGTAAGTGTCAAGGTGCCAATTTCCATGTCTGTTTTGTATCGTTTTACAGTGCAACAGGTGACAGATCGGGGAAAAATTCAACAGGGTTCCAAGTTTGCTCTGAAAACAATGAAGTGTAATATTTGTATTTTTAGGGGTTTTTTTTATCTCTATTGTTTTCTAGGCACTTGGGTTTTAAATTGGAGAATGATAGTTTTTCTCTTAATTGCAGGAACAAAACAATCTCTCAGTATGACTTACTATCTTATCTTGGTTCAAAGTGAAAATCCCAATAACTAGACCTGTTGAATTGATTGGGTTTTTTTTATTATTTATGCAGAAAACCATGTTTTATGTTTCTTAAAAAAAAATGTAATTAGCCTATATTTAGTTCCCTCCCTGCCTCCCATATATGTTGTATTATAATAAAAATTAAAATATTATCTCTGTAAGATTTTTTAACACTCAAATATATTAAATTAAAATTTTACTAAATGATTTCTGGTTAATGTAGGCCCTGTTCCATTGACAGACAGATGAACGAACAGATTAATTATTTGTAACAAGTCATGTTGACGTTTGTATCCCACGCACAATGAAAACAACAGGCTACTTCCTCTAAATTAATAATAAATGACACACTTATCAGATCAATTTTTTAAAAAATTAGTTGCACTCACTCACCCCACCCCCCTCTACCTCCGGCCGTGCTCTGCGCATGCGCAAACCTTCTCCAGGAGTGCTCTTTCGGCCTGTTCCGCGGCCGCTCGGACATTTTCGTCTCTTTGTTTTACTGATAGTGGATTTAACTCGGATTCAGCCTAATATCCAGCGGACCGTGCTGCTCCCAAACAGGTTAGTTCGTCTAAGTACACTTGTTCTCTTTGTGCTCCGTCCTCGGCGGATCCACCGCCGGTTTACGGTCCCGGTTTGTGCCCCCTCCTCCTCATTTTTTGCATGTCTCTATCCGCTCGGTGCTCAGGGCATGCTATACGTGTTGTTTTATGTGTCTATGTGGTGGTGTATGGCGGCGCCGGGCCCTGCAGTTGCACACCGGGGATGGGGTTTTAAGGGGAAACGTGCATTGTAAAGGCGGCGTTAAAGCTAGCCGGGGCGCACACGGTTAGCCGTACCGGAGAGGAGGCTCCGGCTGCCGCCTCTCTGCCTGTCTCGTCATGTTTAAATTCTGTTGTTCCTCTCTACCAAACACCAATTCTTCTTTCCCATTGAGCTGGAATGCTCTTGGAAAAAAAAAAAAATCTCCTGGTCCACCATTAGGGTAACCTTCTCCTCCTGCCGTCCAAAGTTCAGCGTGTGTGTGTGTGTGTGTGCGGAGGATCTACATGAGGTTTGGATTATATGAAGACAGAAAGTTGGTGCATTTTTTTTCTTCAGGGTGGATGTCGCCCCTCGCCAGACTGCTGCTGCTGCTGCAGAGCCCTGTGTGACATTGTGGGGGGGAAAGACATGCAGAGAGCAGCCAACAAGTCTGTGCAGTTTTTTCTCCTCGGGGGTTGGTGCAAATAAAAAAAATATCCCCGTCATACAGCGAGTAACATGTTCCTGTGCGACCGATTGAGCAGCCTGTAGATTTTGGGGTTTCCTCAACTTTTTCTCACAAGGAGCTCTGCAACACAGGAAGCATGGCGAGGGTGATTGGCAGGTCAAAAGATGTAGGTGTGTGAGTTCAAACTGGGCTGACAGTTACCGTCTATATGTAAGCACTGTCTGAACCACAACTTAAGTGTTTTTTTCTATAATTAAGCCTTTAAAGTCCCCTTTCACTTAGACCCCAGGCTGTTCGCACATTCATCTCCCGCAGAAGGAAAGTTTCTTCGCACACACATCAAACCTGAGTTCAGCACGTGTGAATATAAGTGCAGGATTTTGTGCACATCAGTTAAGGTTCAGATGCAACTGCTTGCATACGTGTGATAGGACGTGTGAAGCCTCCAGTGCACAAACACTGAGAATGAACCCAATGGTGAAGTAGGAAACGCTTTGTGTCCAGCTGCAAAACATTTGCATGGTCATAGATTCTGTCATTTTGTTCGGCGAGGAGCCTGTACGTGGAGTTTCAAGAATTTTGGACGAGGTTATTGAACTGTTTTGTGGGAAAACCGTATCAGAAATTATGCAAATGAATGCAAATGATCATTCCAGGCAGAGTGTTTTTTTTTTTCTGTATCTTAGAGCATGTTTGGATTTTGGCAGGGATGTTGAAATCCTTAAACTTTAATTCTCTTCAAATAAAGGCGTTTCTTTTTTTTTTTCCTCACCATGGTGCAACGACCCTTTTTCTTCCTTTACAGATAGTTTCGTCTCTCCAAATGTTTCTTTTTTACGCTGTTTTCACTCGATTTGCAGGCCAGACATGAGGGAGTTTCACTGCATACACTTAAACATGTGGTTACGGCCTGTTTTCACGTTTAAACACAGTCATTGAAACATTGTTGAAACAACACGCAACCTACACGTCGGCCACAGTCTTTGACTTTTCAGACAGAATTTAATGGTAGCGCAAACATCTAGACATCTTTTGATCTGCACGTCACCGAATCAATGTATGCAGAGTAAACCACAGACCTTCGTAGTGAGCAGACTTTTGGTGCAGGGAAACCAAAGAGCGTTAATCCTGTTGCTGCTGAGTTCAAGTTAAGCCAGTTGCTGCATATTGACATGAAAGCTGCACCAGGCTTTGTCATCATGTGCATGTAAAACACGAACCTATAACCAGACTAACAGGGTGGCTGTTGAACGCACTCGACTCGCATGTTGTCTGCTGATTAATTAATTTGTGATATTTTCTGAGCGCGTGTGTCTCTGTGGTTGTGAGCTTCAGCAGCATCGTATCTTTTAACATGCCGTTGCTGAACTGCACGCAGTCGGGCTGTGCTTCAACAGCGGAGACACTCTAATGCTTTACGCCATCAGAGAGGAGAGAGATCTAACGCTGGCTCGTCCAGTCTTTCCTTTCGATGGAGCCTTCAGTCACTCTTTCAACTTTAGACTCGTTTCTTGGAAAAGTCCAGCAGCTCGACACCGGAGCTGGAATCTGTGGAGCGTCAGTCAGAGGTGAAGTGATGCTCTTCTGTGCCTCAGTTTTTACATTAAGCCAATAAAACAGTTGTGTTTTATGTATAGATGTTGCTGTACGTTGCTGCAGGCTGAACCTCATTTTTGCTGGGCTGCGTTCAAAGCCCCCTCGCTGAAGGACCTCACTGACCCAGATGATGCTTCTTGGCCAGCTGAGTGCTGCTTGGCCTGTGCTCAAAGATATGATATGGCTGTTGCGTAAGACTGCACATACCGCCAAGCATTAACTTTCATGTCAGGTTTCTGCTTACTTTGCAGGGAAACCCTAAATTACCCACAGGCCTTCTGGACAGTCGACCTCTAACCTGAAATTGAATCACATCTAATGAGGTTTTTTTTTTCAATGCTTTGGCAAGACTTCCACTGCACATGACTACAGATTATCACAAGGACATTTATTTTGATCAATTACACCAAAACATGCGTCCACGCTCGGATAAACAATGTTAATAGTCCCCAGGGGCAGGCGGATAAAACTGTTGGCCCCACAGGACAGGCGAGCAGGATATGGCCTCTTTAGGGCTAATACTTCTTGATAATGAATAAACCAAATAATGGCTTAAGCGCCAGAAGATGCATTTGTCTTTTGCCTTGGACAGAATAATCTCAAGCAGCTTCCTAAATGAGCTACCGAGCGACTGTGGAGAATCCCTCGCCTACGAATCAAGCTGCAGTTTGGAGGAAGTGTTCAAATCCTCAGCAGTGGTCTCACCTCCTTCTCAACACAGTTTCTTTCGAGCATTTAGTGAGAACTGGAAAGGGGATTTTGTAGAAAAACATTTTAGAATATGGTTGCACTACTCAGCAGAATTGTGAAACCATAACAGTGTCAGACAGGAAAGTCTGCTGTGATTTAAATCCTGTTGGATTCAGGAACTGATTTATCGGTAAAAACATGCCCCTAGAGTTCAACTCAAGAAAATGCAGTTCTTTACAAAGAGATCAAAACTACCTACTGATAAAGATCATCTGACTGTATCTAAAATATAACCATATTTTTGGCAGGATAACATTACGCAGGATCATAATGTGTTACAATTATATAAACTTGTTCTTTATAAGTTTACCAACTCACTGGAATCAACATAAGCAACCAAGTTGCATGAAATATCCTGTTAGCTTGTTAGCGGCCTGTTAGCTAAGCTAACACACTGTCGTATGGTCTCTCTGAAATCCAAACGTTAAAATTTTTTAACGTACTCGAGACAAATTGAGGACCGAAATGTTACAGACGGGAGGAGTTTCGCGGGCACATCGGATATCACAGAGATTCCGGTAGGGATGAATGGACTTCCGGTTGACTCGTCTCTGTATTCACTGGAGGTGGAAACAAGGCATAAGGGGGAATTTTAGATGGTGGGAAAAAAAGGCAGGTAGCTGCACCGCCGGGGGCTGGAACGTCCAGTTTGAATGAATCCTGCATGAGTTGAAAGGCTTATCAGATGTTTAAACACTGCACAGCAGTTTATAAAGCTGTGAGACAGGATTTTAAACTCGGTAGAGTTATCACAGCAGCAATCATTTTATCCTTTGTCTCGGTAATTGCACGGCAAACTGTAGAGTTCCTCACACTACAAAAGCACCTAGCAGGAATATGTGCTGCCATGCACTGTACGTGACAGGCCAGTGATCCGGGTGAGAAGTTGATGCTGCGTTTTGCTGTAGTAGAAGACCCAGTTTAAACCTTTTTATTGGACGACCCTTCCCCTTTTAAACCTCCGCTTATTGACTGACTTAGAGGTCTTATTGATGTGAAAGAGGGGGCTGCAGTCGTCTTTTCATGCAGCATTAATGTCCGTCTAAACATAGTGTAAAGGTCTGGTCACACCACCATTTAAAACAGTGAAATTCTGCTGCAAATTTAATTCATTTCAGATGAAAATATTTCTGAGATAAGCAGATAACACGTGCAAGTTCTTCTTTGTTCAACTTTGATGCACAGATAGCAGCTGTTTGTCAGCAACCAGACTAAAGGAATGTTAATTTACCTAGAAAACTGGGTTTTTCACTCTAAGAACTACTTATCGAGGTTTGTTCAGTCTGCTGTCTGTGTTTCCACTGCAGTGTAAACACATGCAGAGTTTAGTCAAATCAGTCCACTGTTGGTATGAAAAAGGGACAGCTGTTTTTACATGTAATTTTTGCATCTGATTCTAAATAACTAGGCCTTGATTTTGTTGTCGCTCATCCGCTGTGTGCTTTCCTCTGTAAAGCAACATGTTTTTAAGAACATTTAGCTAACAAAAACAACTGGTTTGCAGATTTTTTTGAAAATGGTAGCCGCTCATTTTCCAAAGAAGACTGTTTAATGAAGACTACCTGAGGCAGAATGGAGAGCTCAGGTAAAGAAAGCTCTGGGGTGGAAACAAAAGTAATGAAATTTTCAGAAGCATGATTTATAAGACGGGACACCAGAATTCCCCATTGAATCCAATAATGATTCATTTTCCTGAGTTACTACCTAAACTTAATGACCCCTTTCTAAAAAATGGTAACAAAGATGTTTAAATTGGACTTTTTGGCAGTTCAGACCAGAGCAGAGCTGCAAGAGTCCACATTACACCAGTGCAGATGAAAATCCCTCATTGGGGCAACTTCTCTTGTTTTTACATATCAAATCTTTTTTTTATCTCAACATTTTAAGTAACTGCTGTCAGCTATTGTGTGAACTGAAATGCTTTGACTTACCTCCTCATCGACATTAGAAACACCAGCAAGCAGACAAAGAGTGAGGTTTAGGTGAAAAAACATTCAGAGTCGGTTTTGTTCTGTTCAGAAGTTTGATGTCCTGTCTGCTTTATTCTTGGGGCTTTTTTTTAGATGACATGTTCGCATGCATTTGTCAGCATTTAGTCTTAATTTGTAAGGTCACTCGTAGTGCTCTTTGGTACATTTTAGCTTTTTTGTTATGTAATGTGATGACAGACTTATAAACAGAAGCTGGGCGGCTGCCAGACTCCAGTTATATACAAATTTTCAAGGCTCAAATGTAACTGATATGTACTTAGAAGAGGTAGGACATAAAATTACTCAAATTTCTACGTGTGTTCACGTGGCCATTGAGTTAAAACTTACGTACCAACGTAGTACGGTAAGCATATTCTGTCACTTCCCGTTGCTGTGTTGTTGACTGTGAATTTTTGTAGTTCAAGCTTAGCTCAATATAGTGTTTTATTTTTATTTCAGTGGCTAATTTCCCTTTTACATGTAAACCGACATTAGAACTGTCTAAGCACTCACTGTAACTCCTCGTTAATCAGCCTATTGCTAATCATACAGTTGTTTTCACCTTCCTCGTTTCTACTAGCTAATGTCAGCTTAGCTAGTTTAGCTTAGCAGCTAACGCTAGCTTCTCTATCACTCTCTTGCTCTCTCTTGCTGTGCCACATGTTTATTCCTCTGCCTCCTTTAGCAATACCGGTAAGTGGAAGTGTAGTTTTTCTGTAGTGCTGGAAATGCAGCTCTGCAACACTGAAAGCTTATCAGCTACAGTAGACAGCCAGGCCCGGATAACCGGTGCTGACCGGCCTAGTGCAGCTCCTGGTAGTCGACCCCCGCAGCCCCTGAGCAGCTGGCAGGCCTGGGTGACTGTCCAAAGGAAGCATACCCCTAAGACAAAGCCCACCATGATTTACCATCTTCTCCACTGACACTCCTGCTGAAATGAGTAATAAAATGGCCAAATGTGAGGGGAAAAAAAGAGTATGGTTTTCGTTTATAGGTTGTCCCATCTCTAGTAAATACACGGTACTTACACAGGCCTTTGTACTGCAAATAGCATGTTGTTAAGTTACATCCACATTACTATTAAATATGTGAAATTGCCAATGGTTGATTGCATTCCTCTTAAATAGTAATTGAGCTTAGGCACAGAATGAATAATGTAAAGCTTGTGAGCACGGTGAAGTGAAAGAAAGGTTACTCTCGCCTGCTTTGGCTTCCTCAGACTCGGCTCTTCAGGGTGTCATGTTGTCAGTTGTATCCTCATCCTGAGGTCACCAAAAGTTTTAGAGTAGTTGATAGAGCGACTGCTTCATTAATGGCTGTTAATGCCCTGACTTTTTTCTTTTTTTTTTTTTTTTGACATTTTAGGGTCAGTTAAGTTTTTAGCATGTGATTTTTTTGTTTGCCTCATTAGTTTGACCACTGAACTTAAAGAGGAAGTTGTTAAAAACACATAAAAACTAGAATTGAAACTGAATTTTCTTTCTCTTACATTCTTTAGACATTTCACACAAACTAATAGAGACCTGCTGCCAACTCAACTTTTAGTTTTATGATTCGGATCGAACATTTAACCTCTTCTCATTGGCATGAAATAAGACTCAAGCAGATAGATGAACTGAATTTGAGGTTTGGGATTTGTTAGTTGATCAGTCCTTTTCAACAACATGTACATGTTGTCACCTGCTCCTCACACTTTAACCTGCAGTATTCTAGATGGACAAACAGACAATGCAACAAGTCAGCTTTTATTTAGCGGTCTGTAGGCTGTTTGATGAAGCTCGGTCAAGGGTCAGCGAAGGTCTGTGTTTGCACCAACTTTTGCTGAAAGTCCGTAACAGAGCGACGTGACAGCATCATTTAGCATCTCTGTCAGTTTAACGAGCCAAGAAAGCCTTTTGTAAATCAACGCCGGTGGGCCAAATGAGGAATTAATGACTTGCTTGCCTTGTGCTTCAGCCTGGCTTGTACAGTAAATGGGTAATAACTGTCATCTCTGGGCCTTTGTGAGACTCACCCTTCCTCTGCCTGCGGTCTGGAGCCCACAGTTGGTGGTTAAAACTGGAGAAGCAGGACAGCGCTACGCTGCTGTGAGCCTGTTCACCAACAAACCCACATAATGGCTCATTGCAGCTTCCTTGTTGCAGCAAGTCTCTTCTCCACCGCAGACTGAGTGCTGTATTGGAATGCGTTTACTCTGAGAGATGGAAATGGGAAATTATTGCTATTTATTTAGTCTGAAAGTTATTATGTTGGCTGACCAAAAGCTGTTAAAAATGTTAAAAATGCAATGTACACACAGTGTGCTTCCTCTAAAACAGACCACATATTCAGGGTTTAGTGTTAAAGTGATCATTTGATTAATAAATTCTAGCTCAATCACAAAATTAGCTGATAATCAAACATTACTTAAGAGGACCAATGAAAAATGACAATCAATTGCTAATTTAGTCAGCTTTTTTTGTCAGGATTCTTGCTTTTCTTTTCTTTTTTTAATTGTTAAAAACAAAACATGTTTTGTTAGAGCAAAAAAAGAAATTGAAGACATCTGCAAGGTTTTTGTTTTCCTGAAAAACCTTCTTTTTTAGACTTTTTACAGACTAAATTTTGAACTGTTTTATCACATCACAATTTTATATTAATTGGTTTTACATCTTGTCATTTAGGTGGAGAAAGTATTTTAAAGGCCAGGTGGTGAGTGTCCAAAGCTTATCCTCCATCTTCGCCGTATTTTTCTACATCCTCTTCTTCTTGCTGACACCATTTTGAAGAGATATGACCTCCAGTAACCCCTCCAGTTTAAGAAGATCTTACTGTATAGGAGAGGTGGTGTCCAGGACCTTTCCCCTCCCCCAAATCCTCTCTCCCCCTCACAGTATGTGGTTTTATTATCATGGAGGTCAGTAGGCCAAGAGCTTGAGAAAGCTCAAGACTCAAGACTCAAAACTTGTCCACTTCGACCTGAGGACATTTTTTTTACTTAAAAGGTTATTTTAGGGTTTTTGATGTGGGATTGTATGAGGTTCTTATCCATAGCAGAGGCATTATAAGAGAGGAGACAAACCACATGAAGCATTTTAAAATAGAAAAGTCTGTGATGAAAGAGATGACAAATGTATGACACGTAACCCACATCAGAACTTTAATTGAAAATAATTGTAATTGTTAGTTGCAGACCTTCTTCACTTTAAGCCATTTGTACTCTTCTTATGGCATAGTTGTAATAACATGTTGTCTTTATTATGGGCTGTCATCAGATCCTTGCTGCTGTGAAATCAATGGTGCAACACAAGTGAGGAAATGAGGGGCAACATCCTCTTCGCCAGAGGAAGTAAAGGTCTTAAAGGAAATGAGGCCTTAATTTGGAAAACACTGCACGGAGAGACCTCGGCTTAAAAGAACGATTAGCCTATGCAACATTTTTGCATAAAAAAATCTAAAAACAGCAGTATCTTTGTTCACAATTTTATTGAGTTGTGTACTGAAAATGTCCCAAATATTTCCTATAAGGTTAAATCTCAAATAGATTAGATAGATTCATTTGAAAGTGTGAATGTCTTCTTCTCTGACTCAGAAAAGTGAGGCAGGAAGAAGACAAGCTCCCTCCTCTCCCCTGACCTGCTGCTGTTTAATTGGCAGGGGTGGAAAGTAACAGATTACATTTATTCAGGTCACTGTAATTGAGTAGTTTTTTGTGTACTTTTACTTTTTTGGGTTTATTTTTAAAATTAGTAATTTTACTTTTACTTAAATACATATTGTCGGAAGTAACTGTACCTCAGTACATTTAAAAAAGATTCAATTCCAAAGTAAAAGGAAAGCTTTTCTGAGCTGGTGCTGTGTCTGCATGGCTATAACTGTAAGTATCCTTTGTAACTGCTGGTTCAGTTCGGAACCTTGGTGCTCGCTGGTGAACCAGCCCGCGTTCAGACCAGTTTAAACGGAACCAAGTTCCCGCCCCTCCCGTCATCAATGGAGGGCATTGCTCAATGCACAAGGTAGGTGGAAGTAAACACAACAGCGGCAACATGGTGCCTTGATTATCTGCGAGCAGTCTGTACAGGCCCATATCGCCACCAAGCACTTTTTTTTTCGTTGTAGCCATTGTCTTTATTTCCTTCTTTGTCTTTTCCGTCTTCGTTTAGCGTTAGTCTCTTCCTCAATGCTGATAAAATACATGTCACTGAATACGCCACAGTTCGCAAGGAAAAACCAGCTATTTTTTTGTTCCTGTGTGAACCAACTCTTTAGGTTCCGAACCTAAAAAGTTCTTGGTGTTAACGCTCTGGCTGGTTCAAAAATATAAATATAGTCATGTTGGTGTGAAAGCGCTAAGTGTCACTTACAGACACTCTGTTGTCGGCAGAGACGAATCACAGCGTAAGACATGAACAGCTAATCAGCTTGTACCAACGTCACCTGTTGCTAAGAAGCACAGCGTAGACCGGCCAATCAGGACAGAGAGAGTACAGAAAGCGTCACTGATGGGGCGAATAGAATGTGAGTGATAGAAGTTTTAGAGGCATGATGGGAAATCACAGAGATCTTGCAATACCCTCAGACCACGTCATTACCAGTAGCTGTCTATGGGCATTATGACATTTTTTGCAAATAGAACACAAAGTTATTGATGTTTACCCCAAAGTTACTAACTTCAGCTATATATAGTTTTTTTTGTACTTTTTTCACCCTTGCATTGGCCTAATGCAAAGTACAAAATCCCAGTCAAATTTGCTGAGTTGCAAATCGTGGGTGACTGTGGTTTGATTATGTGTAACTAAGAATATAAAGCAGAGTGATGTTGAAAGAAAATAAATGCTCGACAGTCCCTCCCTGTGTAAATAAAGGTTTAAGATGCTCTGTGTCACTGAGGCGTTGTCGGGATAAGTGGCAGGTGGATTTCTGCACGCGGTCACAGCTGAGTTCATAAAAGAAGTGACATTTCTGACAGGAACCTTTTGACAGAGAGTGTAGGTTAGGGGAATTTGGGCACTGAAGTCTTTTAGGAATTGAAATGTGGTCGTAACTATAAAGCTTAAGCCTTCAAGTTTGAGACTGTGCCCCTTGACCAAGAGCAGAACATGTGTCTGTCACAGTTTTTTCTTTCACAATAATATAGCCTAAAATATTATGTCAGAATTAAGCATGATTACTGTCCAATACAATTGCAGATTCCCGCAAAATTCAGCATGTTTTAAATCACTGTGTTCGTGGCATAATGCAGTCATGGAAACATCCAGCAACACATTAACCTAAAACTACTTTGCTGTTGTGCTATTTGCAGCACAAATAGCAGTCAGAAAAATCACACTACAGTATAATAGCTTAACCTCCAATGGTCTTATGTAATCAACACTAATTCACAAAGTTCAGCCCTTTGCTTTTTGCAGAAACTGTATCCAGCCTCTTTTTTATCTGATAAAAAGCCAATCCTTAGATTTTTATCTCCACCAGACAAATGCCTGATTCAGTCTTAATCATGCTCTTACACACATTATTTTGAGCATAACTGGAGTAGGGGTGGGCGGTCGTTGGGGGGCTCTGAGCCTCAGGGCAGCGTCACAGAGGGAGAGCACTCTGTAAAAATCAAACTTATGGCAGACAGTTAATTTAAGTTGGGTTGTAAAAAATGAACCAAGCAAGCGACAGTTTGGATGTGTGTGGTTTAATGCTACAGTGAGCTCCAAATCTTCGCAGCTGTTTTCACTGTCAAAATCTATATCTTTTGTGCCGTAGTGTGTTTTTGCATGACTCTTCCTCTGTGATCCTGAAGTTAGAACATATTCAGTGCCTGCCTTAATCGCACTGGTCCCTGTGTTCTGATCTTTATTGGGTAAGAAGTGCCCAGCTGGTGATATTTAAGCTGAATTCAGCCCAGCGTCTGACCGTCAGTGTAGCACTGAGTGTCCTGACACTTCAGCTCTTGATTAAACTATTTATCTTAGCTTGTAAAATCTTGCCAAGTGCATCTTGTTCTTGTCTGACACAGTCAGAAATATCAAAAACTGCTTAATGGTTGAAAAGCTCATAAGCGGTTTCTGCAGCTTCATGGAAGAAACTCGATAATTCGTCATGATGGACTGCATCAGTGAATATTCTTCATGAAGCACAGCTGAAGTTGCTTTTTTTGGCAATATTTGAAGTGTCTGCGATCAGCTCAAGCAGCAGACTTGCAGTGGAGCACGATGGAATCTGCAGTAAGCATTGATGCTATCGAGTTCAGTTTCCACAGTTCCTTTGTTGCAGGTGGTACAAAATAGGGCCGGGTACTGGTAAAGACCTCACAATACCATATGTATGATGATACATTGCAATACATTACACAATGTACTGAACATTTAAAAATAGAGCTGAGAATACAACCCACTGTGTTCCACCTGGGTGTTTAATGTGAATATCACATTATATTGATAACTCAGCTGACAAATTGAGTCAAGTGGTTTAAAATTTCTGTCTCATTAACTATAATGGCATTTGCATTGCACACTGTCACTGAACACATTGATGAAGGTGCCATAATATGAAATATTAGGGCCTAGATTATCAATACAGTATCACAAAAAAAACAAACAAACAAAAACGGATTTACTCTGCTGTATTGATTTTTTTTAATTTTTTTTTTGCACAGCAAAAGGGGTCGAGGCCTCACAATATACTGTGTAATATTAAATAGGTGTCCTAATTTGTCAGTAATTTTAAATTTTCTTTGCTTCATTTTGTTTAAAACTTGTAAATGGTGATTTTTTTATTTTTTTTTTTTGCTGGTTTTCACCAGTGATGTGTAACTTAATTGTGTTTATTTTTGCAGCTGACAGAAATAGTTGTTGGCCTTTTATAAGTCAACGGTGCATCCATGTATTCATCTACCAATAAATACTACACCAGTCAGAACAGACAAGAGGCTGGTTGGTTGCCCTCCAGTATGACTGGTGAACTACATGTTGCTAATGCAGCCAAAATAAAGCACCATTTGGCCGGCTGCTGGTGGTCCCAAAGATGATTATCTGGGATAGAAAAGAGCTGCTTTGCATCTTGACGACACATATTCAAGATTACACAGTTGCATGAAAGCTCGGCTCACTGCTGTGACTTGAAATACGACAGGAAGTATTTTTTGTCTGTGAGGAAACAACAAAAACATTGAGTGTTCTGACAGCCTTTGATTTAATCCACTTGTCACTTTCAGCTGCCAGGAGGTTGATGATGGAGCTGACTCGGGTTTATTTGTTTCTCAAGCTGCCTTTTTTTTTTTTTTTTTAAGTGTTTTCAGCCATCTGTGCAGAGCTTTGCCAACATAAACACTGAACTGAAACACAGATTGATAATAATCCAGCTTTGCTGCATTGTAATGAAGTACGTCAAGAGCTCAGTGTTACCTGACTGCCGTAATATGAGATACTTAATATTCTGCAGGTTTACACAGCCTCGTTATCTCTCTTGTATTTGTTGAATTCTTTAATTTGACAGTTGAGAAAGAAAATGTTCTGTCCTCCTGCCAACACACAATTCCTATGAATAGAATAGTTTCAACTTGTACAGCTGCTTTGCTTGTTATCCCCTTGTTTTCCTTCACTTTGGGAGCAGCAGTCAGCAGTGCTCATTACTTGTGTGTGTGGTGACTTAATTAAAGTTGACTTTTTATTGGAATCAGTGCTGTCTGGTGGATTGAATTTATGGCAAATTAGCCGCAGAGTAATAATGAAGCTAACGATGTTTAATCAGATTATTGTGGAACTGATGATTGTTATGCTTTCTCTATCTCACAGTAGAACACATACTCCCCAGACCTCTGGATGAAATGAGCAGCTAAGGTCAAGTGAGGTTATCGGTGTTTGCAGTTAGAAATGGCTGCAGCTTGAAGAACTCTGCCGTTATCCAGAGCTAACAGAGCCGTGAACCTAATGATCGACATTACAGATCAAGCCATTGTTTGCAGAAAAGCATCCTCATTCTTCATATATGAGAAAAAAAATCCCCTAGTCTGTCTCATAATGTAACATTGTGTTGATTTAGTCCCCATCAGGTTTGCAGAAGCTGTTTCATTTGCTGTGTAAACACTCGGCATGTTGCACATCTTTCCCAAATGTAAAACAACCCCGTCTCTCAGGATATGATGCATTTTATATTTCCACAGACAACACTTGTTTGTTTGGAACAAACTGTGGGGAGTCATGTGCGGGGTTTCCAACCTTAGAAAAATCCAAAGAAGATAATTGTTTGGACCACAGTTAAATTGACACTGATATCTGTGAAGGGCAACACAGAAACACACAGCTCACTGGAGTCAAAACAAAAGGTTATTTACAAGCATTTTGTGACTGTTACAAGAGGAGGAGAAACCTTTGGGATATCCTTTCTTAAGTGGTTAAATGCTCCGTTCCCCAGCTAGTTACTAACTGTTTGCTGCTTGATGCTGGGTGAGGAGCATGCATTGGGCTAATCTGTGAGTTTTTTTAATAAAAAAATGGGTGCGTGATGAGAGTGTTGACACTAAACAAAAACTGCAAAATGACATAAACAGTGAGCTGAAAGAAGCTAAAAGCTCTATAGAGGTGACTTAAAGCAGCATTAATCGATATTTTTTTATAAGAATATATCAAATGCTGCTATGACAACAAAGTGACACTGTGGCAGATGTCACATGTAGTGATGAATCTACAGAGAATTATCACCTGAATCTGCTTTTACCCTTTGAGTTTAGGGAGCCCTATAGTGTCTGGAGAGAACTTCAGCTTAGGGTCTTAGGGACTATCCAAACATGCCAAAAGAGCTTGCTGATAGACGATCCAATCAAGCGAGGGATGGGAGGAGTTACATTGCGGCACGGCAGCAAGAACTTGAGGTCAACATTTTGTGCAGGTAAAGATAGCAGATTTTTCTGTTGCGCCTGTGATTAAAAACTTGGTTGTGCGCAACAGGCGTGGTGTCAGGATTTTAATTTTGGCTGGGCCATACACTTACACAAGTGAACACTAACAGACATGGAGCTGAAAATGATTCCTGCCTGATTTGTTTATGTGTAAGGCATGAAGGCATTGACAGTTTCTGTTGAGACAAGCTGATAAATTGACAGCACCGCGCGCCGCTCTGTCTCTTGTTAAAAGTCGATCTAGCTCACCCAGCAGACCTCTCTCTCTCTCTCTCTCTCTCGTTTATGCTGATATCAACGGGGAAATATAACTCATTTATGACATTTCCACTAAAGTAATTCATTACTTAGGTAAACACGAGTCATTTAAAGAAGCAGATGTAAGAACGTAAAAATCAGGTCTGGAATGTGTTTTAGCAGATGGGTAGAGGGAGAAATACACATGTTTCAGTTGTTTTTTTTTCAGAGCCTCCGTTCCTCATTTGAAGCTTATCTCTATTGTCTTCCTGCCGTTGGGATGTCCAGTGTGTCCTGAGCCTCTGGGTGTTAAGACTGTTTACTCTTTGATATCCTCTCCTTATGTGAAGGCTGCGTTTGTGTCTCTGTCTGCACAGAAAGACAACCCTTTGCTCCATAATAGCGCCCTCAGTTAAATAACTGGAAGGAGCTGGATAACGAGCCCATTTTGACAGCTAATAGCATCTGCCATTCAAAGGAAACATTTATCCAAAGCTCCTTACAGTCATGCGTGTGTGCGTTTTTGTGTAAGTGGCTCCGACGGGAATCCCTGAGGCTTTTATCACGAGTGCTGTCTTCTAGTAACAGAAAGAAACCGCCAACCCAGATAGTGTGAAAGCTGTAATCTCACTGTATTTTACCCTATCTTGAACAACACATGACTAAAACTGATGTACACAATACATCCACACAGTTATTGTTTTATCACAGCAGGGGACAGGCACGCAGTTCCTTAGAAATCGTGTAAATGGGTTTCATCTGACTTCAAGTAGCACAATAACATGCTTCAATAGAGATACCAAATAAGCCTCAGACATGCTGTTTTTTAAACATGTAATCTGTGGATGCATTGAATTAGTTGAAACCTTCAAGGACACGCAAGTGCGTAAACAAAAGCTCGACATTCTGTGTAGTAATTATTTTGCTCACTTTCTCATCTGAGTGCATCAGGTCCTGCAATCAATAACAGGATCATTCTGGCCTTCGTAAATAGAACAGCCGAAAACAGATGTGGCATCACTATGACCTTGGATGCGTAACATGAGCACGTCGGTTCCGTTGATGATAGTCTGAGACATCAGTTTGTTTGAGCTTTTGTAAAATACAAAAATAACATATCAGACCCTTGATGTGTGTCTGTATTCAGTGCTTTTGACAGACAATTGGTGATTTTTGTCACAAATATTTGTGCCCAAACGCTGGCGGCTTACCTGGCAGAGTGAGTGAGCGAGGTAGGTGGACTTTATAGAGTACAGGGTTTTTGTTTGGTGGTGTAGTTTTCTGTCTCTGTCAGTCTGATCAGCAATCGGTGTGATTGGCGTGATTGGGTTCAACCAGGTTTCAAAAATCTGCCCCTGACCTGAGTTTAATGCACTTACAGCTCTGCTCACATCAAAGGGGCTTAACTTAGGTTAAAAAAAAGGGGCCAGTCAGGAAGAACACTGGTAACAAAGTAATTCATGGGCAACGATAAAAGTAAACCTGTTTTATTTTTTAGTGACTTCAAGTCTTCGTGATCACGAAGTTGCTTGAAGTTGATTGAAAGTTTCACCTTTATCTCCTAGCTCTAGTCTAAAGCTGCGTCTCCACCAAGCAGTGCAGTTCGGTTTGGTACAGAATGGAACACAACCATTTGCGATTCGACTGTGAAAAGTTGTGGATGGTACCAAAGTACACGATCCGTACCAGCCTGTTATTTGGTCACCCTTCTGTTGAGATACCTTGAACACTGATCTGCCACCTTAAGGGTGGAGCTAGACACACTGCAGCCCGTTGATTGGTTGACAGGGTTGTCGCTTCCGTGCGACAGGGGGAGTAAAGGACAAACACAATACCCTCCATGTTCAAATTTCTCCCCGACAGCAAGAGTGAAGATTCAGGAGTGTTTTTGTTTGCTGTGTCGCCTTCTTCTTTTTCACTGAATTTTTTGTTGAGCTGCACTGTGTCGCGCTGCTATGATGTCACAATTCTTACATAGCTGACGCGGCTACTGCCACCCCCCATATGCCCCACATACCAAGTGCATGGCCATGGTAGGCAACGCAAGCTAGATCTGTTACTGTTCCAATGAGTACTGTGTTGAACTATACTGTACTGCTTGGTCTAACCACAGCTGAACTGTATAGTCTTCAAATGATGAGGAAGACCTCATGTGAACGGCTTTAACCAGCGATTTACCCTTTAGGGTCAGGTGCATTGTGTCAAATCCAAGAGTGTGTTTAGGGCAACTAATAAACCATGTTTTTTTTAAACAAAAAAGTGAATGTCAAACAAACTGAAAATCACTTCTTAGACCCTGAAATGACACACTGTAATTGCTTGTCTTGTCTGAAACCCAAATATATTTGATCTACTGGCACCGGATGAAGAAAAGCAGCGAGTCCTCACATTTAAGAAGTCCTAAACAGAGAATTTTTTTTTATCAGTGTAGACTGAAAAATTACCAAACAATTAGTCAGTAATCAGTGGTTGAGGAAGAATGATCTTTAGTTGAATTGTTTCCATTGTAGTGACTTTTGATAGTTAGATTCTGCTTTTGTGCCCCTTGAGGTGAAGTCTGTTTCCTGCATCATTCCACATTTGCTGTGACTCAGGTTTGTTCTGCTTTTGGTTCCTAATGAGCAAAAACAGAAAATAAACCATTTTGTTCCCATTCATTGGCTGGTGATCCATATCATTGTATATGGATGGGGAGTTCCAACCACTTCTTCTGTTTTAATAACCAGGTTTTCGTCACATATTTTTGCGCCCAAACGCTGGCGGCTTACCCGGTACGGTGAGTGAGCGAGGTAGATGGACTTTATAGAGTACAGATTTTTGTTCGGTGGTGTAGTTTTTTATCTTGTCAGCCTGATCAGATGTGTGAATCTATTCTTCTCTTGCCTCTGGGAGAGACTTGCTGAGAAGAAAAAGTACTTGATGTTCCATCTCTTCCTCCTCACTGCTCACTCTGATACACGCTCAGCTTGAAGTGAAGGAGAGAAAATATCTTATCCTTGATAGAGCAGTTCGGTTTCACACAGTACGTGAGAGAATTTCTGCCTTGCTGCCTTTTTCATCCCTCTCAGATGTGTGACTAGAAGGTTGCCATATTTCATTTTTTAAGACTCTACAATTAAATTTAGACTCATAGGCAGAAACGGTGGTATAAGATGATGTAATCACCATCTTGTAGTTTCAGTGTTTGGGTCTTTCTGTGTTTGTGACCGACCTGTGAGGCGTATTACACGTTAGCTTTGCTAACTTCACTCCTGGCCTTCACAACCTAAACTCAAAGCTCAATTATTCAAGTGTTTCTGCCCATTGGCAGCTCGCGCAGCCTCCTGGCTGGCCGCAGTCTGCTTCTCTTTGGATTGCATCTATTGTCTGCCTGATTTCCCCAGGCACCAAATCCTGGCTGGAGGATTGAGGGCCATCAAACAGAATTAAGAGCAGACAATGACGGTGTGTGTGACGGTGGATGTGTGTGCTGTTGCATGTGTGGAGAAGAGAATGTTGACGTTTTTGTGTAGTTTGTGCGCATTTTTTTAAAATCTGTGCGTGTGTGGCCCAGGAGGTGTGTGTGTGTGTGTGCATGTGTGTGTGTTTTGAAGTGAGGCCAGAGCTTCCACAACAAGAAGAGGCCTCTCCTCCTGGCTCTGTCCACTGATGCAGGCCTTCAGTGTCCGTCGCTCCAGCTGGCAGCCAATTTATACTGAGGCCAAACACTCCAATGCCCACAAGCAGGCCAACAGGGGCTCTTTGTGATGCCAGACCGTGTGTGTTTCCCTCCGAGTGTGTGTGTGTCTGCCTCTGTGTGTACTTATCAGCTACTAAGACAGTTGTTCAGCCCATGATTGACTGCAAATGTTGTTAATCTTCGGACTTAGCTGCGTTCAGAGGGCTCATATCTGTGTGTTTGCATGGGTTAAGACTTTTACATTAGTGGCTCAAAGTTAATGAATGCATGGGAAGCTGAAAAGCTTCTGTGTGGTAGCAGAACTTTCTTGTCACAGGAGCTAACTGTGGGCTCTGATATTAGCGTGCAAATACGGAAACAACACATTACAGCGGACTAACAGAGCTGCAGCAAAAGACGTAGCTAACGTCTGTCCTGATGATTGTGTGCAGAAAACCAAGGAAAATGGTCATGTAGTCACGTATGCGGGGCTGTTTATTATTTTAATGTCTTTGTTCAGCGTTTGTTGTTTTTGCATCTGTTTCACCTGTGGCCACAGGTGAAAACATCATTTCTAGCTACGGCTCAAAACTTAATTGAAATTGAAATTGAAATCTTAATATGGCTTCTGCAATTTTTGAAATTCTGGGAGGTGCAATATTTAGTAGAGAAAGGTGTGTGTCAAAAATTTAATTTTAATCCAAGTAATGTGGTGCTGCAGAGTTGTCCTGGCCTACATCACATTCCACAGACGTCAGAAAACATTTCTACATAAGAAAACATTTTTGTTTGGTGCAAATCCCTGCAAAAATCACACCATATTAATCAGAATGTTTTTCAATAAAGTGGCCATAAAAATGATCTTTCCCTCTTATATTACCAGTCGTATGGCAGCTGCAACATCATACCAAATAATGGCACTATGATATTTTTTCAAAATCGTGCAGTCCTTTTTCTAGCTTTAAATTTACAATCTATCTATAGATTTTGTTAGCCTGTCAGAGGGGGTGGGGAAAAAAGATCAATATGAGAATATAGTGTATTGCTGTCTTTTGCAGTACACCAAATAGCTTGTTTAATTCAAACATGCTTGCTCTCTGAATGGATTTCCCTGCCAGTATGACTTACTAGAGTCATTACTTGATAACATGAAATGCACGTTTGTCACCCTGCCTTTCCAGTTCAGCCTTTTGTTGGTTTGTGATTATTTCGCGTTGGAGTGAGTGGACATGGACAGTTCGCAGTCAGTGCACGTTAGTTTGAAAGGCACTAAACTCAGACTCTGCAGTTTTTGCACATTGTTTCATCTCAGTTGTCAAATTCTGCAAAATTGACACCACCACCACGCAGTGAATAAAAACATGATTCTCGCTTTGTGCCTGTTTGGGGGTATTTTTAATTCTTATGTTACACTGATATCATGATATATCACATATTATTGTCTTGCAAACTTGTCCTTTCTATAGAATTGCTGTATTTCTTTAGATTTGTTATTGTTGGAATGTATCATGATAGTGTCGTCTCATGAGTTATTCTGATTTCCATGCTCGATGCTGGGTACTGATCTTTTTCTAAAACCTGCATTTTAAATAGTGCTATAGGAACACATGTCCTTATAAATAAAGTAAATATTTTTTATTGACAGCCCCTGTCATTGCGTCATAGTTGCGTCATTTATTGAGCGTTTCTGATACGAGTTAGAAGCTAAAATGATCACACAAAATGCCTTTTTTTTTTTCTTTTTGAGGTGTAAAATTGTGGACGGCAGACTTTAGCTGAGAACTTACCACTGTGGTCATTCAATACACACAGTTGGCACTTCTCACAGATCAAATTGGGCGTTTGACCTCTCACCCTGACACATTGACACCACTGACGTCCTGATCCCTCATCTGTGCTGCTATTTCTGCCCTTCAGAGGCAGCTCGACTTTCAGATTGTTATGTAAAGGCACCAAACATAAAATCAGCCTTCAAAGTGTTTTTTATTGAAGCTGATCCTCATATTAAAAGAGACTGGTGCAAATAATTCTGTTCACCAGCATTAAAAGCAACCATTAAAAGCAGTGGATTTCAGTTCAAGTGGGTTAAATAAAATATTTGTCTAAATCAGGTCAGGTTAAGCTAATTGTATTTAATCACTGCAGTGTTTTGACCGCATAGTCTCTCATTAGCACCTGTTATATCATTTATTCGCATCAGCCTAGAGTGACCATTTGTCTGAAGAGAGAGAAACATTTCTCTGCTAGAGAGCTTTGTGTTTGGTGGGATTTCTTTAAACTGTTTTTTTTTCTCATCTTATCAGCACAGCTAAAATGTGCGGAGGGAAATAATCTCTTGTAAATGTTAGCCACATGTATATATTTACCAAAGACTAGGAAAATGTGCACATACTGTATCATCTGTAACATCACCAACATATGCTCCTAAGGACAGTTTAAACGTAGCTCTGTTGGGTTTGGGTTGTTTTCACCTTTTTTGGAGGCTGAACCCTTAAAATGAAGCAGCGTCTACTTGGTGCAACATGGTTGTTTCTCGGCTATGCTTGGTCCAAGACGATTGTGATTGGTTTAAAGAATTACAAACAAGCCACAGTGTTTGGTTTCTTTTTCTTTTTTTTTTTCTTTCTCCGATGCTGATACAGCATTGTGAAGATAAAGTTGGCTTTTATCAAGTAACCACAATCTTGTTTTTCGACTCTGTTTCGGAGCCACTGGGTCAAGAGGATGAGCACGCTACAACCTACAAATGATGACAGTGATGAGATATCATGGCATCGTGAAATCTGTTTATGATTCAAGCACCACCAACACATGAGGAAACAAGGCGGCTGTGATGGAGCAAACGCAGTTGGTTTGCTGGGCGTTGAACATGATTGATGAAACCAGAGCGACTGGTTTCTGAACGTGCTGCTGGTGTGAATGGAGAGTGTATCAGTGGGTTTGTGGGAAGCAGTTGCTGCCTGGCAGGTTTCAGTGGGAGGATGCGTGAGGATGAACCCACAGTCTCTCTGCGAATCATTACAATGTGACAGACAGGAGCTCAGCCACCTTTTACTTTCCTCTGAGGTCTGTGCTAAATGTCAGTTTCTGAAGCTCTTGAAGGTAAAAGATTCATGTGCTTTCTAAGTGCAGATCAATGTTTAAATTGTTCCTCTGACTGTTTTAAAGGCTAGCAGCTTAGGTTAGCATTGTTATGTATGACATTTTGAATGATGCAACATTAGTAAATTAAGTGGTTTATTGAAAGATTTAAAAAAAAACAACAAAAAAAAAACATCAACAGTTCCGCCAATTTGTCAAATTTGTTTTGAACTATTTTTAAAGCAAAAATACCCAAAACTGTGACAGCTTCTCAGATATTAAGATCTGCTTTTGATCATGGAATATTTGTGGTTGATGTGACGAAAGGAGATGTTTTGAAGATGTTCAGAGAGTTAGAATTTTTTCCATTTCCTTCGGATGTGGTCTAGCCAAAATGATTAGACCATACCAGTCTATTGTTGACTTCTCACCATTAGCAGAGATCGCCCCTGTTTTCTTAAAATGTTGTTAAAATTCGACCATGTTTATGATCTGACTGCATGTTTAAATCTCATTTGCTGCCATTCATGTTGAAACAGGGTATAGAAACACTATAGGACACATGAAAGTTGTTAGGTATAGGTAATTCGTCTTCTAAAGAGAATGCCTGCATAATTTGGTCAAAAATTGTTGAATAAGAGAGAGAGAAAGGGGAGCCGGGAGCTGTTGAGACAAAAGTTATTACGCCTGGAAAAATAGTTCCTCACAAGTGCTGCATTCCTTGCTTGAATATTAGCGTGAAGAAGGAGTTTGACATAGACGTTGTTTTAAATAAAAGAAAACACATTTTCAGGTACTTTCTGTAACGTTTATTCAATATGGGCAAGATGTAAACACACACAATATCTCATAGATAAAACTATTTGGGGGAAAAAAAGGGGTGGGGTTTATGTAACCTATGTGGCCGATTTTGACAAGGACAGTGACATGTAGTAACACTGGTATGGACCTTTAACTGATCAGTCCAAAAAACAATCAACAGATTAATGGGTAATGTCAGTAATCATAAGTTTTTATTTTAACTCAAGAAAATCTCATTTCACTGCTTTGATCACCAACATTTGGTTGATCTGATTATCTCATGTGTTCCTGTTAACATACAAATATCTGCTCTTCTTCGTCTCAGCTGTTGTTTAAAAGACTTGAGGACAAACAGATACATGAAAAAAATGCTTAGAGTGTAAATAAGCTTTTGATTGCTGAACAGTCACAGATGTATAAACCTATTCAAAAGTGGGTGAGAGACAACAACAGTTACTGCCTCTTCTCTTTGCTGCAGCTTAAAGATGGATAACAGGCACAACTGCACACACATGAAGTTAATGTTAGTGCTGTCCTGAGGTCTGGTATGCTGAACCATTTTCACCTTCACTGGACAGAAAAAGAGTAGGCCTATAACATGCAATAAGAGATCCTTGGCCCAAATTACAGCTAATATGTGCAGATTTTTGCATCTTAAGCACTTAATCACAAGGACATGTGTAATATCAGATTGTTAACAGAGATCACAGGATTCTCCAATATGCTGCTGAAAGTAGGACATGGATTGCAGCGGATGCAGACCGTCTATCTGAGACGAGTTCCGCTACTATCCTCAAATGACCCTGAATGCAGCAGCCGCTGCAGATCAGAGCTGACCTGAACTGAACTGAGCTCAGCTAAGATGTTTGTTATCTTTTATGTTTAATCTTATATTACATCTAGTATTATCCCTGTTGTCACACAGCAGAGGCTCAACAACCATTGCTGAACAAATATCTGCACAAAAGCAAACAGTTGTTATTTGATCTTATTCTAATGACAAAGGGCTTGTGTGTATTGAAAATGAATGCAGGTGTGCCGTCTGAACAAAGAGTGAAACCACAAGCTGAAGTCAGTTCTCTTGTCCTCAGATTTCACCCTGTGTCGCATTTTATATTTGATTTATTTAGTTAAATTTTCATTCTTTTGTTTTTTAGTTTCAAGGGGCATCTTCATACTGCAGCTACCAGAGCTCCAAAAATTAATGTTTCATTTGATAATTGAGCGACCATTTCCCTGAAATTTAAGCAGAACTTTAAACTTACACTAGTCCACTGGTCGACAGAGCACTCAAAGGTTAAAGGTTGTCTGACTTTTCTCAACAGCCAAACCTTATTTTGAATGCCACTGAAAAGTGTTGCACTCTGTGCTGTGCATCCTCTTCAGTTTACTAACTAACATTTCTGTTGCCAACTTAGCATTGGCAGCAACATTTAATTATCAGTTCACGGTTTAAATTTTAGGCCTAATCGTTTGTTGTTTTAGAGATTTTGAAGTATAATGCTCAACATTCGCAGCTTAATGCTTCTCAAATGTCAAAATCAAATAATAAAGAAAAGTAATTTGCAGAAGAACTGCTGAAAAAATAAAAAAAAACAGGAGGTGCAGTCCCTACAGCAGTCAGTCACACATTAGCCAAAAGTGTGTTTCATTTTTTGTGTGAACACAAAGCAGCATCAAGAAATGCTTTTCTTAGTTTGGGGTGGAAGAGTGTGACCGGCCCGCACAGAGCACTGACCCTGTGGGGATGATTGGTTCTTAAACTGTTTCTTGTCAAAGGCCCCTAAGCCAGCACAGATTAGACCACAGGCTTCCATTTGTTAAGATTTTGACCCAGGGACACTCATCTTGTAAGAATTTTGCTTTTAGAGCTGTCATTACCGAAAGTGTGTGAAACCCTAATAAGCAGACAGTCTGCCAATGTGCTGCAAATGGATTGGAATTAAAGTGAAAATAATTTATTCCCCTTTTTGCTGGAAATCCCTTAAGGACCAGAACCACTGGTGTAGCTCATTAAGAGAGATTTGGTGTTGTTAATAGCTTTACTCCTCTTAGTCAAATGTGCTTTACTGCTAATTAAGGCCCTCCCAATATATTTGTTTGCCAGCATTATTGGCAGATATTGGTCTATCGCAGATATATCAGTATCAACATCTATGCTCTTCGATATGTGCTGATCTTAAAACTGTTAAAATGGTAGAAATTTGCAGTTTGTCCAGCAGAGGGCGCTCTGTTATTAGCGACTCCTGTTCAGTGCACTGATGTTTGGAATAAGGTTTGTTGTAATGTCAGGCATCCTGCCTCCGTCACATGTCTTTACCACAAGTGTTCAGCTCGTATTCCACATATGTAATATCAGCTGATATGTGATATTGGAATTAACTCGCTCTCTAATATCAATATCGGCATTGGCCGCAAAAATCCCATATCGGTCAGGTGCAAATAGTTGATTCCCGTTTTTGCTGGGGAAACCCCTCAAGGACCAGAACCACTGGTGTAGCTGAGAGTTTGTTTTTTGTTTTTGTTTTTGTTTTTTTAGTATTGTCTCGATATAGTTTTACTCCCTTCAGTCAAAGGACATATTTGCTCATTCCATGAGTTATTTTACTTGATGGTGATTTGACATCTGCTCTTGATTCTGTGTTGACATGTTTTTCAAGCCCGGCTGTCTGCTAAATAGCAAACGTAAACATCTGTCTCTTCACACGTTGAGTTTGTTTCACGTTGTGAGTACGGACAGTTTGTGTCAGAGAGAACCAAACACTCCTGAGCTCACTTCAGGCGCGCTGGTTGTAATCACAACCTTAACTCCACCCCACCAACACAACAGTAAAGCATTAAAGCACCAGGGAGTTGCTGGGTGTCATGTGACAATAACATCTGTGTGAGGCTCATCATTGCGTGACGGCTCTCTGATAGGCAGCAGTACAGTGTGTGTCCTCAGCTGCCCTCGCCGCATTTCATCGCTGTCGACTAACTGGGCTAATTTCACGGTCTGATGAGCAGACAGAGGCGGGCGGGCAGACTTACCGCTGTCACCGGAGACTTAAAAGGCTTGTTTCTGTTTTAACTCTGTGTGTGTGGAGGAGGATGAAACAGTGGTGGGCGTTTGCTTGGCATTCCCTCTCCCATCGTGACAGGAGTGGTTGGACTCCTACTACCGAGCAATGAATCACACTCAGGGATGCAGGATTCGTCATCGCTGCCTGGCTGGAGGTCAGAAATCTGTTGCCCTCTGTGGAGGACAGCTCCGACTTTCAGGAACGCTGCAGCATTAAACCCGTGTGGTTAAGTGCTCATACTGTCTTTTTGTTTGATCTCTCTTGCCAAGCTGTGGCTTCTGGCCTGTCAATCAAGCAGTGTGGGTGGTACAGTGAATATGTATTTATTCCTTAGACTTTCCAGTGCGGTTAGACTGGCTGTAAGTGGCTTTCTTTTGTTTGATTCTTTTGTAAAACCCAACCGGCGGTCAGACAGGTTTGGAAACGGGCTTGTTTACTTTCTTGCCGTGAGTTAAATGAGAAAACCGATCACTTTATGTCTGCATGAAAATATGGGAAAATAACCGGAGATGGGAGAACACAGCCAGCTTAATTCTGACTTAAGGTAACAAAGTGTGCCTACCAGCTCCTCTGAAACATTGATTTTTAACTATAAATTGTGAGTTTATTTAAAAAACGGAAATGTAAAAGCAAGAATTTTACAGGCTGTTTCCTGATGTGATTTTTCTTTGCCAGAAACAAACTTAGTGGGGTCTCTACTGTTTGCCTGCAATGGCTCACTGCCAAGAAAAAGTTCAGAAGAAAAGCTAAAATGTTTTCACTTCAGTTTTTTTTTTTTCCTTCTGATCAAATCGACTGTATTTAATGTGTTAATTGGTGAGCTTTAAAGCTGCTGGTTGGCGTATCCTGTACAGAGCCCTGCTAGCTGTTTCTCCCTATTTCCAGTCTTTATGCTAAGCTAAGCTAACCAGCTGCTGGAGGCTTCATATGTGATGAACAAATACGAGAATAGTATCAGTTTTTCCTTCTAACCCTGAACAAAAAAACAGTAGTGTTTAACTCTACCTCAGTATTGTGCTCCTAAGCCCAAACATACAGACTGTAACAAATCAAAAGATTTCAGAATGACTCTTCCTAACAGTTTTGTCACGTTTCTGTCTCTGTTTCAGGCTCCAATGAAAGGCTCTCCATGATGAGGAGCTAACACTGTCGGCCGCACTACCGCAGGAAGAGACGTGGCGCTGCACCATCCAAAGTCAACGCATGGCGGTATTAGGGGTAAGAGGCACAGCGTGCAGTTTATCTTTCTCTTAATCCGCAGTGAAAAACCCTGAAAGCTCCTGTCGTGGCTCAAAAACAGAAGGAGGCCGTGTCGCCAACGGTTTCAGGCACTGAATGAAAATGGAGCGATGCTGGATCGTTTCTCTCTGTGAGTCAGAGAGGTTGATGCGTCTCAACAGCTGATGCTGCATTGGAACAACTTGTTGCTTTAAAATTATGATTGAGGTGACAAGGTTCAACATTTGAATATGGTTTGATAAATACTCGAAAATTGAAGCTGCATGACTTTATTGTTGACTTAAACTTTTAACAAGCAATTGTGTTTATTTTTACATATGAAATAAATAGTCTCTCTAAGTAAAAAATAATCAGAAAATAATAACACTATTTTAGTGTGACTGCTGATTTAGAACACAAAGATACCATAGTTATATAACAAGAGACAAAACAAG
>JAQLOL010000026.1:25371191-25383087 GCA_029783665.1 Naso thynnoides
ACACACACACACACACACACACACACACACACACACACACACACACACACACACACACACACACACACACACTGCGATGCTGTCCTCCAGTTTTGTGTTCTTCCATTTTCCTTTTCTATCTGCAGCACACTCCTCTCATCTCAAGGTTTCTTGAACTCCTCATTTATGAACATGTAGTGCACACACACACACACACACACACACACACTTACAGACATACACGCATGCACACACATACAGACTAACGTGACAAAGCTCCATCAGTGTGCAGGAAGCCGCTGGCTGCCTGTGGGTGCATCAGCAGTGCGCGACCAGTAAAACATAAACTACCAAAGAGCAAAGTGCTGTCGGCCTTTTTCCGTTTTGTTTGAACTCTTCTGCAGCAAAAAAGCCCCCGAACATCTGCTGAGGGTGGTTTGTGTGTCTGTGTAGTTTTCAAGGGTCAGATACAGAAGCATAAGAAGAGCTGAATTAATGATGAACATGACACATGACTGTATTTATAACCTTAACTCATTTACAATTCAGTTTTCTTAATGAGCAAGAAAAAAGATACAGTAACCAGTGCAATACAAGTCTAATATATTCAGTTATTCGTTAAATAAAACTAAGATTATTTTTATATCTTTAGATAGATTGGCTCACGGTAGCTGAGAGTGCAGATTTCAGATCATAAAACAGTAATTAATGTGATGCTATAGATTAATTTCTTTGCAGTCAGTGGCAGGAATGAAAATGAGCTCCCTCTCATCACTGCAGGAAGAGAGAAAGTGTAACTCTGCCATCCTGCTTAAATAAACGTATTTGTAGTTGATGAATAATAATTAATAATAAACAATATCATCATATCAGTCAAACTGTCAGACTCAAAGTAGACAGTTGAGAAAACAAATTAAAACTCATTCAACAAAACCAGAGGTATCTTTATTCATTTATTTCACATATTTTTTCTTTTTCTCCGTCAACAACTGGTGCCTACATTACCCAAAATGCAACTTTTCTGTTTTTGTTCAGAGATTCAGGTCTGTTGTGCTAATAGCAGCCAGTGTAGCCTTGAGCAGAGATGACGTGCAAGCTGCTGAAGTGGCTTCTTTCTAACTCCACATGAGCTGATTTCTTTTAAATTTTTAATTTAAAAATGAGTGTTCTTACTCAGCCGATGCTGACTCAGGTGAAATCACTTGAGGCAATTTATTACATTTAATTTCACAAGACTCTCAAGAAGGAATTAGTCCGGTACCTCTTGACCCACTGTTCATTTCTAAGGGGCGGTATCAACGGGCGCAGTCAAAACCGACTCTGGCTGCAATGGGATAGACATACAGCCATACAGCCAATCAGAGCTGTTTACCCCGTCTTTCCCCTCATTTCAGGTGAACTGAAACCCCTCGTTATTAAAAACTACTTAATATTAACTAAAAGGAATACAAGACAAGACAGAGAACAACCTTGAAGACTCAGAACGTCCTGTGTTTTTGTGATCACTACATGTGGGGAAGAATAGGAGCCTTCAGTAAGAGTTTGCTTGTGCTGTGTTGAACTGAAACTCAGCAGCCTCGGTACAACACAACACGTTAACAAACACTGGACTGAAGCACCAAAATGGACGTAAACAGCTATTTTCAAAGCTCAGTATAACAACATCTATGTGTTCTTTTCATCAGGTTGTGGAAAGTTCACGTTGATAGCCACGTCCCTCGTCTGTCTGTAGGCTATCAGCGATTCGTGTCCGCTGCCACGTATGCAGACTGTAGCTGCGGTCTTCGGCCCCTTCAACGAGTCATCGCGTAAAGCCCACCCCATATGAGATAAAAGGTTACGACTGGCCAGTCAGGTTTAAAATCTGTGGAGTTTGCTTAAAGGTCGTTACAGACGGGACATGATCCAGCTAAAGAAGAGTTCAGGCTTATTTAATCCAGATTCAGCCCTCCCAGCAATCAGACAAGAAATCTGTTCAGGGTCCTCGGTCAGTATGGATCATTTTTTGAAGTCAAATCTGCGTTTTATTGTTTTGGGAGGTTCCCTCTGCCCAACTTAGTCTTCCTCACTGAGGGATTTCTCTGTTCCTGCTCCCTCTGTGCACTCGTGCATTATTGTCTCATTAATGCTACACACAAACTTAATGTGTACCAGTAATTTAGTCGTTACCGTCTGATCTGCGTCGTCTTCGGACTCATTATTTTGGAGGAAAGGCTGTGTTTCAAACACATTAGCTGTTTGCACAGCTGTTTTCTTTTTTATTTTTTGCAGGAAATTGGAACTGATGTGAGACATCTGAAGTGATTTGAAGGCAAAACGGCAAACAGAGGACAGATAAAACCCATCTGCTCATCAAACAGTGATCAGAGTTGATGTTTGAGATTGAACTTAAAATCACAGTCAGACGTCTCCTCACAGAGAATTAGCTGAGCAGAACTAATCTCTCTTGTACTGTTGAGTGTGACGTTCCTTGATGTTCTAATCCATTTTTTTCTCCACGTACTTCAGATGATTCTGTTATGGTGATAAAATCACCACAAAATCAGGCTGAACATTATGCTAAACATCAGCAAACAATATTGTTAAGGCTTCTTTTTTAGTTCTGTAAAGGGAGCAATAGTTGCTTTCTTGAAAAAAAAAAAAAAATCCTATTTGTAAATATTATATCACCAAGTCAAATCTGAAGGCCATTGTGACAGTAAAGACCCTTAAAGGAAAACCACAAGGTTGTTTGTATTCATTCAATGATTATTATTTGTGTCAGTCACATGACAAAAAGCTGAGCACAGCTCTAATCAGCCAGAATTAAACACCTGTTCAGGTGTGCAGGACCTTCACTGATCAAGTATCTGCAGGTGAACAGTTGATACAAAGCAGGTTACAGACAGCCGGTTACTTTGTATGGAAGGTAAAACAATGAGCAGTTACGCCAGCATGAGCTGTGTGTGTTTAAAAAAATATTTTTACGGTATTTTCAAGTTAATTTTATTTACTTTTTATTTCATTCCTTCCTTTATTTATTTGTTTTTGTAATTTCATGGTTTTATTAATATTTAAAAAAGACACAAAATGTCATGGCTGGCTTTATGGGGAGGAATGTTAGTAAAATATTTAATTTAATAATATTAAATTAAATTTAATACTTTAATTCTCAGTTTTCTGGCAGTGACGCACAACTGCAAAAACAAATTGCTTTATGTATTTTTTCCTCATCTGACGATTTTAAACAGGCCTTTTTAGTTTTTGTGACCCTTTAGCAGAAACTTTGAATTGTCTGCTTTGAAGAGATGCCTCATAAATAATCTTTCAAATAATCTTCACCTACATGAACACAATTTATCTCCTGACAGGTGACTTATGAAAAGAAAAAGTGGAATAAATATGTGGAGAAAAAAAAAACAGATGCACATGCTTCCATATATGCTTGAATGCAAAGTAAAAACTCTGATGGATGTACATTAATGTAAACTGTTTGTTATGGCCGCCACCAGATGTCTCCTATGTGTTAGACATTGATTTGCACCGCCGTCATAAAACAAACAAATAAGGACAACCGAACCCTTGTGGACAACATTGATCATTGCTCAGTTTCAGTTCCACAGATTTTCAAAATTGAACACAGAGGTGAATTTAAATTTCCATTATCACACGTTTACACAGCACTGTTCCACAGTCATCATGCTAAAACCTTAGCTGTAAGAATAAACTACCTACTCAGTCCAGCAGGGGTCAGTGTTTGGCTGCCTTTCGGAGCAGTCCTCAGCATCAGGCAGCTAATTTTGGCCCCACAAAGATTTTCTCTTCCATTGGACAGCAGGACAGACAAACATGCCACATTTTTCTAGTGTTTTTCCTCCATAATGCTGCAGCAAACTCATCATGTCTGTTCTGTTTGCCTCCTGCCACGACTCGTTGGCAAAACTCGCCATCGTGTCGTAGCCTCGTCCGTGCACCAGTGTCACCTGCGCTGCCCAATGGTGTTTAACACTCAGACCGACAGAGCTCTTGAGGGCTGGAGTCATTTGAAATTTTCAGTCCGTCCTAACATTTGTTTTGGTGCATCCTTTCGTGCGTGTTTGATATTTTCTGTTTTTTATCAAACACAGACTTTTCAGTTTGCTAGACCCAAAGTATTTCTGTATATCAGTGGTTCCCAACCTTTTTTTTTTCATGTGATTATTTTAAACAAAGCATTTTAGAGGCCTGGATGTGTGAAAAATATTTGCAAGGTTAAAGATCAGCATCTGTGTGCAAAAACAAATATTCTGCTGCGAAAAATGGTTTTCTTGCTCTCCTGTCCCATCAATTAAACAACCGTGATGGGAGTCAGACCCCCAAATTGGGAAATAGTGCTGTAAATTACACTGCTGTGGTTTATTTCTACATACTAATAAGCTAACAAATCATTTTCTTGCTCTTAGCCATGACAGAACAATGCAAGACATTGTCTACAAGTTGGTACCGGGACTTCAAGAGGGTAAGTCTCATGTATGGTCTTTTTTTAATAATAAAATCCACTAATGACCTGAAAAAAGTAGCTTTTATTGTGCTCTACTGATGTCAGGTGTCATTGCCTGTGTATGCTTACAAACTGGTTAGACATTGCAGAGGAGCAAATGCATTTCCATAAAATATTCTCGCTGTTGTTGCTGGGCTTAAAGACTAATGTCACAGGTTATAGGTCACACACAGAATCTCACACACACGCCAATGAATTTTAAATGCCCAGTGACAGCAGTGACCTTGTGAAGAAGACACTGCTCGCTCTGACTTTCTCTCTCTCTCCTCCTCTATTGCAGCGGAGATAAAGAAGCAGAGGGAGTTCTATCAGAAGTTGGGGATGGAGGTGCCGGGAGACATTAAAGGAGAGCTTTGCAATATGAAGACTCACCTAGATCAGCGCAATGGTACGGTCCGACTCACAGATGCTCCTTTAACTGGTTTTATAAACATATAATGGACTGCTTTTGTCTGAGGTTCCTTTATAACACAACTTTCATATTAGGACCTGACCAACTTGGGATTTTTTTCTGTGGATACCAATATTAGGGAGTAAGAAAAGTCCAATATCCATTATATTGGCCGGTATTATTTACACAAAGGCTAATACTGGATGAGTGTGGTTATCAAGCACTAGTGACAAAGATATATGATGGAGGCAGAATATGTTACGTTTTAACAAACTTTATTCCAAACATCAGTGCGCTGAACAGGAAACACTTCACTTACTAGTTATGAAATCACAAACTGCCCTCTGCTGGACAGACTAAGGAGTTACATAAATCTTCATCACAAGTCCAAGCATTTTTTCCGGCTGAATATTACTAGGCCAATATTGGCTGATAATATCAGTAACGATAAATGGGTCATGCAGGTTTTTAAACACTGATGACTCATTTGGCATTGCCTCCCAGTATTTTCTCTGGTGTGTCCTGTTCAGTGTCACAGACACATTAGAAAACAAGCGACACTAGCATGCAGCAAGAGGCAAGACATTTACGTGTATTTGAGTCCATCAAAGCTTTGATTTTTCAATAAATGCAACGGAATAAGCGGTAGATATTTATAGAGTAGATTTTGATATTCTCCTTTAATTTTTCATTGTCATTCGCTGTTTGATATATCTAGCAATAGGAATCTGCGGCCACGTTATGGCCGTGTTTACATTCTGTCATTCCTTGATAGAGAGCACAGGTGCTTAACTCTGCAGAGGCAATTGTTTCTTAGATATGTGTAACTAAAACGGAGCAGATCACTGAGCTTCAGTTTGCTATTGTTGTCTTCAGTTTCAGAAACTCCACCAGGTGTAGAAAGTTAAAGGTTCCCTGGTGAGTTTTAGTACACCAGTAGCGCTACGGAGCTGTTTTTTCTGTGAAGGCATTTCCATTTTGTATAAGTCACAAAACGGCTAAAATTAATTTAAAGGAACGTTGCCACATTAACAGTGCAAGCGTCGAGTTCTTCTCTTTGTTCTATATAAGACACGAAGACCCCAACTCAGGGTGACGAACATTAGAAGCGTGACCGAAAGTAACAGCGGAAGCCCTTAAGCACTAGAGATGAAGGCAATTTAGCCAATCAGAATGAGTCCCTGGCGCGCTCGTTGTGCACATCGGCTTTCCCGTACCAGCTCGCTTCCAAGGGCTGGTGTGAATGTGTGCCCAGAGGGCTGTCACGCTGGCAGGCCTAGTCGCTCGCTTAATCCCCCTCTCTGATTTTGGTAATTAAGGCTCAAATGGAAATGGAACTGCTCTCCAGCTTCACGTGCTTCATCGCTTAAAGATAGGTTTAGACACACACACACACACACACACACACAGACTTTACGTTCATACACAAACACATTTTAAGGGTCATTTTCACAGACGCCAACAGTAATGGATACCCAAGGACTCCTCATTGGCTCTTCACCATCATTCTAGTTCAGTCTGCTAAAACAAACAAATGTGAAAACTGAAGCTTTGCGTAGTGATAAAAATATTTTTGGACTTCCCTCTCCATTTGGTATTTGGAGGCTCAATGACCAGGAAGTTTTCTCTCTTGGTTCAATAAAGAGTTTGGGGAGTTTTTGTACGATTTGACACATATTACTGTGTTTTTATAACCGAGTTCTTTGAATTGTGAAAGCGGCTGCTGAACTCAAGAAGTTTAGAAAATAAGCCAATCGTCCTGTTCACCTCGAAGCCTCTGTGAGGGTTTGTTTCCACTTTCTGGCTCAACACACTGCGAGCTAAATGACATGCTAGGCTAAAATGTCACCATCGTCCATATTTACCTACATATTTTAGTGTAAACACATGAACACAGTAATATGCCACACTGAGTACATTTACACATGCATCAAAGTCAAGCTGTTGTTAAAGCTCGATCAGGCCGTTTAATTACACTACTGTCCATGACAAGTATACAAGCACAGAGGGAGAATCGATTTATTGACTAAAACATGGTGACAGATAGTGCCAGCTGACACTGTACAGCAGATTGTCCCACACAGAACTACGTATGAATGTAGCTGTATACTCTAACTACTCAGCTAGCGGCCTCCAGAGGCTTCACTGTTTCATACAATCAGTCCAAACATACCAATGTTGTTGTTGTTGTTGTTATTGTTGTGAGAGTCAATCAGTTTCACTGAGGAGACCCAAACAACATTCTGAATTAGTTTATAAAGACCGTAGTGATAATTTGTATTTCTAGCATCACCACAGGGACTTTTTAAAAGTAACTTTTTGCAATTAAATACACAGCCAGACTCTGGCTTGTTTAGAAAGTGGATGCTCCTCATTAGCTCTTATTTAAGATAGGCAAACCAAAGTTAACACATGGTAAAGCAGAGATCACAGTACACTAACTACAGGCGACAGTGGGCACTATGTTAATGTTGCCCCTGCCAACCGTGCTGAACCACATTACGCTTAATTAAAGGCTCATTTATCCAGAATCCCTCAGAAGTACTTTCTCTGGGGTCTTTTCTAACCAGCCGAGTTAAATGAATTCTTCTGGCACATTTTTAACGACACAGGACAGAGCAGCAGCTCCTCACTCCTCAGAGCCGAATTCAGGGCCAGAAATGTTAATGCTGGGAAAATAAGTTCAGTAAATTTACTGGAGTTGGGGACTTTAGTGTGGTTAAAATGCCAAAATCTGCTTTCTTAAAACAAAAAGAAAAAGATGGTGCTTGTAACTTGAGGAATGACAATGCATTGTTTGTGTTTATTTAATGGGAAAGTTTGTAAGTAAGTGTTTCCTCAAACTTCAGCAAGGCCACATAAACCTTCAGGCCCTGGAAACGCTGGAGGACCATACCAGTGTTCCTACACGTTATTGTCCTCTGTCAACTTCGGCCACATAGGTTACATTAACCCTCCCCATTTTTCCCAAAATAGCTTTATCTGTGAGATTCCATGTTTGTTTACAATTTTTCCATATTCTGTGAATGTTACAGAAAGTAGCTGAAAATGTGTGACAGCGCTAGTTAAAAAAGGGCGAATTACTGATACCTAGAAACTTTCATTTGTCCTATAGTGTTTCTATACCTTGTTTCAACATGAATGGCAGTGAATGGGGTTTAAAAATGTAGTCAGAGATCTACTAAAAGATACAAGGAAGATAGGCGCGATCTTTGCCAAGGGTGAAAAGTCAGTAATAGACTGGTGTTGCCCTTTTAAACTGGGGTTCAAATGTTATTTAAATAACTGAAAAATGATATCAAATACTCACCATCTGCTAGGATGTCCAGGTTAATCTTTCACAGCTAAAAGAAAGCGAAAATTACTAGTTGGTTGCCCCAAAAATAGAATTAGGGGGCCATACTTAAAATAATTGCCCTCCAAACTCTAAAATGAATCAGAAATATCCACCATGTTTGCATGACATAAACTAAGACACAGCGAGACACCAAAGAATACTCCCTTGCTCCTTGACAGTACAGTGCTAATGCTATAACAATAAAAAGATACTTGGGTATTACATGCATTTTATTGAAAGAACTGCAGAGCGATGAAATAAGAAGAGAGAGAGACAGAGGATGGCATTCAACAAAGTTCCCTCACTCCCCTGTTGTAGGATAATAAATACATGAACCTTGTACATTATGTTACAAAGGGACAGAAATACACAAATAGGCATGAGTGCATAGATAGAAAGCAAAGACCCGTCACTCAACCAAAAGTGTCCCTGCGACATGAACAGATAACAGCATACCGTTGAAACATCCAGCATGAGTCTAAGCTCTGTTCACACAGCGAGTTTTCTTCCAAGCACTACTTGACAGGGCAGAACAAAAACTTCCACCGGCACACAACAGACACATTTCTCTAAATTGCCTGCTTTCCAGAGCACTTACTGCAAGAAAATGAAGGGACACGGTGCCACGATGAGCCTGCTGAGTGCACTTTTCCTCTTTCATGACAATACAAACTCCTACACACACACACACACACACATGGCTAGTTTACTCCATCTTGTGCCCAATGTAGCCTCACTTGATATTGTAATTGTACATGCTTTTGTGATATGATTGTATATGAGCGAATGAGCAAGACAGAAAGAGACTCTCAGAGACGGACTGCGCAGTTTTTTTAAAATCACCAAACACAAACAATCATCCCCTTACCACAAACACAAACAAGGTCTTCGTGTGTGTAGAGGCACTGACACACTCCCGGGTTGTTTGAAGGTGAAATACAAAAATAAGATCAAGCCCCTCTTGATGTGCAATCAGTGAGGCCAACCTGGAGACAATCAAAAGCAGGGCAAGATCAGACCTTTCCCGGTAATTCTCTGTGGAATTGGTGACAGTTGGCCTGAACGGAAAATCCCATCTGCAGGCTGAGCTGAAGTAAACTGTCCACAAACACACACGACCAACAATCACACCACATTATTACATCCACCAAGGAGTCGAGTGAATTTGTTTAGTTTTTAAAGTTTACAGCACAACAAAACATGTCTGCGCTCTAACTGTGTCACAGCGCCGCAATTTTGACGTTGATAACCAAGTTTCATATCTAAAATTCAGTACTACTACAGTATTACAGCCAACAAGACGAAATACATAAAAACTATCCCCGGACAACTTTCTAGCAGCTGCTTTACCGGGGTTTTGAATTGTTTTGGTGTCTGTCTTTGAATGTTAAAGCGCACAAGAAATCAGATTACAAAAGTGTTTGTTGCAGCTTCAATTCACTGCTGCAAAACGTGTTTTACACTTTAATTCCTCTGCACAGCTGCTGCACAAATAACTTCCTGTTTCTCTGGCACTACTTTACCTGTATGAAATAGTTTTCTCTTTAAGAGCTGACCACACCAAGCACTATAACTATAGCTATAACTACAACCATAACCATAACCATAACGGTGTGAGCATCCACAATGATGAACGATAACATTCTGTAAACAGCAATGCAGACAACAGCAAGGACAAATAAAACTTAAGAGACCCCATCAGTTCCAAACTGATGTTTTTTAATGTGTGATTTGTAGCCAAATATTACACTCTAAGTGTTTAATTAGTTGTATACCACATCAGTCAAGACAAGTGATTAGAGTAACGTTAGACTATCAAAAAATGTCTCTTAAATGTCATCAATTAGCTTAAAATTTTGTTTTATTCAACAACAAATGCACCTGCTGTACAAACCAAATCATCAGACGCCCATGCCTGAGCAGTTTTTAATCCAAACTTGTTGATCCTCTGGACAAAAAGCATATATTGTGTTTCACAAAATATTCATTTATTTACTTCTATTCTGCAAAATAGGTAAACATCACAATACATCTGCAGTTCCAGCCATGTTCCTAACCCTGACAGACATGCTCACTCAGGAGTATACTCCCTCTTGTGTCATAGTGGGAGCCAACGGGTCTTAATATGTACCATGATTCTGATTGGCTGTTCTATCATTCATGAAATCATACCATATTACTATTAAGGACAACAGATCTCTAGTTTGTATAACATGCAGAGACTAACACTATAATCCTAGCTTTTTAGTTTTGATGTTAGAATCCATTCATTGACTCCAAGGCTTACTCCCTTTAATTTGATGACACATGTTGTGAAATGCCATTTGTAAAATGTATAAGACCTTCTGTTCTTTAAAACACATCATCTTTAAACAAATGTTCTCTTACACTTCTACATCGACTCTTCAAACCAAAAGCTCAGCGTGGTGAATTATCAAACAGTGCCTCACCTTTCAGAGTGTGAAATCTCTTCTCATATTACCACGCGATTACTGCAGATTTCTGCTTTCTCTGTTATACTCCAATATCTACTTTCATACCCAGAAAAAAAGGAAGAAATGGCAAAAGAAGACAAACTCAGTTAAGGCAGAACCAATGCCAGACTCATGAAAGCTAATAACTTTGAAAGAATGGCCGTTTTTTTTTTCTGGTTAAAAAGTTGCCCCGTATTAGACCTGCTCAGACAGCGGATAAATTGCATAAAAGACGCTTTGACGCCCTCCGACATGTAATTGCCTCATAAACGGACTCTGCAGGAGGTGTTTTTCTGCTCTAACAGGCACAGGCTGTAAAATACTGCAGAGAGACAAACACGACCGTATCTCTGCATCAAACAAGTCTAGTTTTCATCAAGGCCAAGCGTGGACGTCAAGAGAGCCCGAGTCTTTTGACTCTAGTTAATGAGCATGATGAGAGAAACAAGTTGCTCGTTCACGTAAACTCGAATCATGCAAATGCAGCTTAAGACAACGACATGTTCATGAACTGTAATTTTTGTTTATAATTTGCATCAAACTAGTTTAACTCTCTTCCTTTGGTTTTTCTGCGCAGGCGACGCAAAATCAGAGGACACGGCCAATAAGGAGGCGGGAGAGGAGAAACCCGAGGAGGACAACGACTATCACCGTAGCGACGAGCAGGTAAACCATCACTTACAGATGAATCACGATTAACGTTTCCCATTTTTTCTATTCGGAGTCTCTTAAAACGAGCCTGTTTGTCACTGAGTTAAATTTTTGGTTCATCAAAAACAAAGAAAAATCACTTCCTCTTGCTGACAGTAAAGAAAGGTTTGATTTTCTTTGCACAGGTTTGGGAGTGTATGTAAATGCCTTTTTGTTGCATCACAGTTAAATAATTCAACAACACAGTGTGTTTGAGGTCCCTTTTCTTTCCGAGTCCTTTTACTCATAACTTCAGTGTTGTTTTTGAACTACTTCCTACCCTTGAAAAGGTCCATATAAAACTTAGAGGACCACACCAGTCTATTTTTGACTTCTCACCATCAGCAGGGACCATCCCTATCTGCTACCAATGCTTTTTGTTCAAATTCAACCATGTGTTTCATTAAGTAGATCTCAGACTGCATTTTTAAACCCCATTCACTGCCATTTATGTTAAAGTAAGGTATAAAAATGCTAAAGGATGTGTGAAAGTTGCTAGGTATATG